>CM041801.1:45832542-45966214 GCA_023376895.1 Aspiorhynchus laticeps | reverse complement strand
AGCACAGTGATTTGCTCAAACACCTGTGGCTAAATCCTAAAGCCTGTGACTTGCAATGGCAGCACGACACCACAAAGGGACGAAATTGCATCGGTTGTCATACTGTCAGCTTCACGACAGATTTGATTCATGACAGCCTACAGAGAGCAGTTCCAAAATAGTGACAGAGCATCAACCGCTTTGGAGAGTCAGAGAATTATTGAGAAGACTCTTTTAAGACATTTTTAATGTTGGCAGCTCCCCAATGAGTGGAGATGTTGACTTCTGAGATCCACTTTTGATTTCACTTTAATCTTATATTTATAGTGCTAAGGCATATACAATGAGGTGAAATCAAAACTGGCATTTTTGATCTGGAAAAATGTTTAGTTCAAAATGGTTTATGAAAAGACTTTGGCTAATAATTGAATTAATATGAAAAAAAAAATGTTTTAATATTATGAACTTTCATACACTTTGACTTTTTCAAAAAAAAGCAGCTTAAAAGTCTTCATGTTTCAATATCAAATTTAAAGAATGTGACATTAAGATGAAAAATAATGCTACGTGTACTGCGTTAGGCTAACTATGACTTGTCATATTGCTCTTTTGTTGAATGTGATTGCTTCCATTGTCCTCATTTGTAAGTCACTTTGGATAAAAGCGTCTGCTAAATGATTAAATGTAAATGTTAAAATATAAAAGTTAAAAATAAAAGCCTGTCCATGCCTGCTTTATTAAGTATGTCATATAGGGGAAGTCGGAGACAAGCTGAACTCCTTTATTCTATTTCCATTGAATAATATTCCTATTTAGTGATCTAATTTTAACCTCATTCACGTTGTTGTTGTAACAGCAATTGCAATAAAATCCTTGACTTGTTGCTATGAAATTCTGCTTGATCGATATTGGAAAGAGTGATTTAATGTTATTTTCTCATCCAGCAAATTGTCTGCCACATGGGAGATTACTGTTTGACCCAACAATGATCTCATGTGCCCTCACCTCCTCTTCATACAGGCTGCTGTCATTGTGGCATAACTGACTCATTGGGGGCCATTGTGAGAACTCATCAGGGGGGACGGCCCACGTTTCTCATCAGGGAGCCGCACTATGCCTTTGATGTCTTTTCATCTGTCGTGGTGTCTTTTTGCACAGCAAGGCAACGATCAATGCAAACAGATTTAATCTTTTTAAAGGAATATGCTGCACAGCACTATAAATGTTTGAATCCATACAAGAGCTTGATTCATTTTTACTCTAGCAACATACCGTTCAAGATGGAACGGCAACTGGGAGAAAAGGGGAAAAAAATGTTCCTTAGGGCTCCACTGATTTGGAGTGCTGCTTCTGACAAATTTCACAGTTTATAAAACTGAATGGAGAATTTATTCATAACAGTATGTTGATATGAAATGACTGATTCTAAAACATAAAAGAGGATATGATGGTTTCACTGCATATTCAAAACCCATCCCAATGTATTTAAATAAAAAGTACATTATGACCACTACACAGTTAGACACAAAGATGTATTTGAACAACTTTAAATGTTTTTGTTTCACTATTAGCTATTATATGAAAGTAGAATTTTCACAAGATAAAACTAAACCATTTTGTTAGTCAATGTTTAGTTTACTTACTGTACATAAAGACAACTTTGAAAGATCTTAATGTTTATTGAGATGTATTTTTTAAAATATGCATCATATGTTCTGTAATGTCCAGTGGTGTATAAAGTACCTGAAAGCCATACTTGAGTAAAAGTACACATATTTTACCAGAAAATGACTTTGGTAGAAGTTGAAGTCACCGTTTAGAATATAACTTGAGTAAAAGTCTTAAAGTATGTGATATTTATTGTACTTAAGTACGAAAAGTATTTTTAAAACCTTAAACGTACTTAAGTATTGAAAGTAAAA
Organism: Aspiorhynchus laticeps; assembly: GCA_023376895.1. NCBI lineage: Eukaryota > Metazoa > Chordata > Actinopteri > Cypriniformes > Cyprinidae > Aspiorhynchus > Aspiorhynchus laticeps. Next base: position 45,964,313 of record CM041801.1, on the reverse strand, counting down.
GTACAAGTAAATGCAAAATGGAAAAGAAGCAAATAAATATATAAAACAAATGTTCATACACAGCATTAGTAGCAAGATTGTGTTCAGTTTTAACTCTTTTTTTTCCATTTCGTATTTTTGGGTAAGAATAAGAAGCACTTCATCCGGTACTTAGTGTCTTTCATTCCAAATTAAGAAAACATTTCTGGAATCTGCATCTGAAATAGCATTTAGATGTATTTACACAGTTTAATCAAGTCAAGTCAAGTTGAGCTTTATTGTCATTCCGCTACATGTGGGGACATACAGTGGAACGAAATGTCGTGTCTCGCAGGACCACGGTGCTACATAAATAAGCATAAATATAAACATACAACACTAGACTTAAGAACAATTTTTGACCTACATAGCTAACTTACTGAATCGGTAATCTAACTATACATATACTATAAACAGTTGACTATACACACACATAACGCAGACTATACAAGTACTTTACATAATAACTGTACATGATATTGTGCAATAGAGGTATTTAAGTTTAAGGAGGAAGTAGTGCAATAAGATTTGTGATGCATTCACAAGTAAACATTTGTGTTATCTTATTAAGTCCTTGTAACATGGAGTGTTTATAAGAAAGTGTCTGGTGCATATAGAGAGAAAAAAAAGTGTGTTTCTACAGGTGGTTTGTCCAGCCCACTCACCTGTGTGTAGCACACTCAGAATGGCACAATGTTCTTGAGGTTTTCTTGAGGTGCATGTAGTGTGGTGTGGTGGGATGGGGTGGGGGGATCCTGGTTTCAGGAGCTAGGGTTGTGGATGGGGTTTCAGAGGGGGGTGGGGTGATTTGAGTTCAGGGCTCTCACAGCCTGGGGGAAAAAGCTGTTGAGCAGTCTGGCGGAGCGGGCTCTGATGCTCCAGTACCGTCTTCCTGATGGCAAGAGCTGGAAGAGACTGTTGGAGGGATGGGTGGGGTCCTTCACAATACTGGTAGCTTTACAGGAGCATCGTGCAAGGAAAATGTCCAGGATGGAGGGGAGAGGGGCACCGATGGTCTTTGCAGCTGTGTTGTATCTCAGAGTGGACATGGATGCATTTAAACTGCAGTTACAGATGCATAAATAGGCCTAATGTTTTGTTTTTAACATAAAACGTTGAATACTGATATTTAAAATAATTTAAAACGTGAAAAAAAAAAGTCGAACTGTGAAATTAAAACCGCCAGTAGGTGACAGCATGTGACTGTTAATGAGTGAATCATTGAGATTCAACCGATTCATGCAAATGAATGATTCATTCAGAAACAAAGCTTTTAACTGTGTTAATGTGTGAATCACTGAATCATTTTTATCAACCGATTCGTTCAAATAGCTGATTCATTTAATAAGTAAACACCGTCCTTTGCTCAGAGACACAAAACAGTGCTGTGAAACTATTTTACGTTGGCAAAATTGAGCAAAAACAAGCAATATTATGTCTAAAATGTACAAAATAAGTCACTTATTGCTTTACTGAACTTATAGTACGTGCACACACGTGACTAATAATCACGTGTGTGCACTCTGTGTGTGATTTGGTGATATAGCCTACTTGATAATGTCAGATCGCACATCATTACAACAACACTTACCCTATTATCACAGAAGATATACTGTATATCGCACACCCCAGACTCGACTTGAGTGGAAAATGAATCATCCGCGGTTGTGCGCGCACTTGTTTACTTTGCACAACATGAGCAAAGGTGTTTTAGGAGTCTAACTTGCAAGCTCCAGACCACTGATTCATCAAACCTGCTTTCCTGCAGTCGTGTTCTTCTGACTTCTGACTATTTTGTAGTAAGAAACGAATATGATTCGGGGAAATGTATCGGAGTAAAAGTAAACATTTTAATTAGGAAATGTAGTGGAGTAAAAGTTGGCTGAAATATAAAAATTCAAGTAAAGTACAGATACTCCCAAAAAATACTTAAGTACTTTAACGAAGTATTATTACTTCGTTACAATACACCACTGGTAATGTCCTAAAAACATAGAACTTTGTTCTCAAAATCGTTTAACTGAACACTGTTGTGGAGAGAGGATAATTTCAGCCACAAACTATGTTCTACAGGTTGCAGTCGATAAGTGATTGAACCTTCCTATCGCTCTGCGCTCACGCTGCAAAAATAAATGGCCTGTCTAAAATGGTATATAGCCCCACCGTGTCTTGATAGGAGAGGTTTCAGTAGTAAAGGATCTCTTACCTGCCCACTGCTCATCACAGACGGTGAACAGGCTGGTTTTGTTGGTGAGCTCTGGGAGCAGACTGCTGCATTCCATGACAATGGCTTGTGGAATCATGATGACGCAGGAAACCAGCCAGATCAGAACGATACTCTTGCGGGCTCTTTTGGCAGTACTCTTGAACTTCAGGGGGTGGCAGATAGCGTACCAGCGATCTTGGGCAATGCAGCTCAGTGTCAGAACCGATACAGACACAGAGATTGTCTGGAAGACAACAGAGAGAGGATGGAATCCCAGAAACCACAGTGTGGAACAATTATGGCCAGACAAAGAATGTACACATATTCTAAATAATGCAATATATAACTCACAATAGGACAGTTTTATTTAATCAAATTATATGGGTAAGTGAACTTAATTTTTCTTATGTCCTCAATATCATTTTCCATTATTTTTGTGTAATATTTCATCCATTTCCTTGATGAATTTAATACAATCATCGGTGGTAAGAAAAAAAAATGTTAAAAAATATATTGGCATGGATTTGATGAATTCTGTGAAGATATGTGTAAAACCGAACAGTGAAATTAACTGAATTAAATTAGTTAATTTCACTCAAATATTACTAAAGTTCATTGTACTTAATAAAAAAAAGGTACATGAACTTAATAACTGATTATTCAGCTGAACTCAAACTGCAGGAGAGTTCTGCAGCAGAGTTCTCTTTGCAGACTGAATAAAGAGAGTAAATGTAAAAAAAAAAAAAGTGTTATTTTATCTGTTTTTGCACAAGATTAATACATACTGAAATACAAAAGCTTAAAACTGTATGCATGTTATTTAACGGTGTACATCTAAAGGTGATGATACACAGGGTAACTTTTTGGGTTGCAGGGTTAAAATGTACAGAGCTCTGCACATGAAATGTATCATACTTGGTCGCAATTTAACCAAAACAGAGGAACAAATTAATAAGTTGTGGGAACAAATGCTTAAATGATGGATTTATTTTGACTTTGTAGCTGGACTTTAAAGTGAACTCGCTTTTTATTTGTGATAGTGTTTCATTCCACAGCCAGAAATTAACATTTAACTTTTATTTATTTTTATTTTCTTAATGCCTATGCCTTTTTTGCCTTAATTTCTTTGCTTTTAAACATTCAAACCCTTGAAATGCTGTCAACTTCTGTCAACAAAATGTTTGTCCAAGAAATAATGCAAATATGTCAATAGTAAACCTAGTGCACATTCCATTGCCAAATGCATGTTATACTCGCAGCACAAGCAGAGATGGAGTCGCTGAATACAGTGGATCATATCGCGATAATCATGCAGCCCCATGTATTTTAATTTTACATTCAATGTAATTAATTATAAGTTTTTCATTAACTCACGAGCCCCCTGCAGTTCCTTCATGATCCCCCGTTTGAGAAACACTGGTTTAAAACAACTTGCTAAAAACAGAGGGTCATTGATAATCATGCCACCAAATGCATAAATTTAAATACAGAAAATGGTCTGGAAAGATTTGAAATGAAGACCACGGTCGATGAGCAGCATGAATGCACGCATATATTGCACTGTAGCTGAAGCAGTCCAGTTTGGATTGCTTTGATTTACTGACAAGTGTATATTTTCAGTTCTGCTATAAGATATAATGCAAATGTGGATTGTTGAAATTCCATTTCTAAAAGAACAGAACCCTATTTAAAAACAAAAAAGGACATCAGATGACATGATTATCGCTTGATTATCAATGCATGTCTTTTGTGCAAATTGGTCAATTTCCAACAGATATGCTTTTGAAGTGCTCCATACTGTGAATGTCTGAACGCTTTGGCATAGCATCTATATTAGACTTTTTCCATACTCCAGTCCTGCTCAAGTAGAATTACTTTTGATGTTCTGGCTCCGTCCTAAACATCAGCTCAAAGAAGTGCCTGGCACGCATTTGCAAGATGCAAGCATCCTACATTATATTGGCATCAATAAAACGTGACTTTTTTTCGAGTGTCAAAAGGCATGAATGTGATTAGAAACAAGTGATTTTATTCAGGCACATATCAACACTTGAAGCAGCTGCAGCCATGGCTCACAGCTGCTTCTTCAGTCTTGATAACTTCAAAACTCTCATTAATATTCAAGCCATCCATCTAGGGAAGATAACCATGCCTATCAGGAATATAGAAGAAACAACAGAACTTGTAGCATTCACACTGTGAAGGATATGACAGCTGAAATCCATCCATCCATCAGGTCCTTCCAAGAAAGAAGGTTGAGTAAATGTGTTCTTAAAAATGACCAGAGGAACATGTTGTCATCTCCAGGAATTTCATCAGTTCCATCTACTGGTGTTGACAAGTGTGTCATTTATAGCAGTACATCTCCAGCACAAAAATAAATAAATAAATAAAACTTTCAAAGCGCTTAAGCTGTTGATGTGATTTATTGATGAGGAAGCAATGCTCTAGAATCTGCTGGTAGGTCGACTGATGTGTCAGAAGTAATAGATGCTCAAGATCAAAGGTGTCATAATTCACAAATGTACAGATCTCAAAACATTTAAAATTTTATTTTGAGAGGCCTTCCCTACAAAAGTAAACTAAAATATAGTGCCAAAAGTACATATGTTGTCAGCTTCCTCACCTGTAAGTAAGGTAGTATCTTGCACAGGGTCTTTCCGAAGAACCAGGTTTCTGTAATGTCCACCACAAGACTTGCAGGAAGACATGTGATTGTGACCAGGATGTCTGCGAAGGACAGGTTCACGATGAAGTAGTTGGTCACCGTGCGCATGTGATGGTTTTTCCAAACTGCAAAACAGACTGAAAAGAAAAACTCCTTGAAGAATACTTTGTGGCTGTAAAAAACGTTGCCAAACATAACAAGTATCTAACTACAAGTTTCATTTCAAAGAAAAAAAAGAATTAGTCCTATCTTCCAGCACAAAACTAATGAGGATCTCAGTGAGAGTGTAATTTTAAATATGATAAACAAAAATCATAGAGATGAACAGCAAAATTTGCTCATTGGAAAAACAAGGATATACATAGATTTAAGGTCTGGAATCATTCCTGTACGTACAGTGTTTGTGTTTCTGAGCGTTCAGGCTATGAATCCTGTGAAACACTAGTCATGACACTCAACAGAACTCAGAGACTTGTAGAAGCAAGATTAAATGGAAATGCTTTTATTCTCACGTTTGCTTTTGTTAACTCTATCGGTTAGGTTTAGTGATGGGTTTAGTGTAGGTGGAAGGCTATGTTATTTTTAAGCACAATAGAGCATTAACCTTTTAGTGCCACTCAACAGAGATTTCCTTTCTGTACAGCCGCAATACACACAAAAACCACCGTAATAAAATGCTGCCACATGCTTAGAGAAAATGTTAGTAATGATAATAATTTTGATGAAAATGATAGTTTTTAGCACCATGCATTCACTGGACATTTCACTTTAAAAAAGGTGTAAGGAATGTAATTAATCTGTGATTTTTTTCTTGATTTTTCTTGATTTCTCTATTTGGATTTTGACCAGGGATCTTGCTGGAGATATTATTGAAAATACTCAGTGTCTATATAATCAAAGATTATCTCTCCTATCTTGATTTGTATGTTGTTCTGCTTGATGATGAGTAAATGTTATGACACTGTATGCACATTCCTATAAATGGGTTTGTTTAGAAAGCATTTGTGCAGTACATCAATGTGAATATATAGGACTGGCTGGCTCATGAATAACACATGAAATAGCTGTGGATTACCAACTGCCTTGACACAGTCACAGATAAGCAGCTAATTGACATCAGCTGATTAATGTTGATTTTATTTAGCATATTTATTGTGGCACTTAACAAAATCAATAATTCAGAGCTTTGTGTCACGCAGTACTGAATAGGGATGCAATAAATAGCACTGAAATACGGAACAAAATAGACAGGAAAGTTCATGTATTACAGAGTTATTTTGGATTTAGCTGGTAAACATGTTCATATTTATTATGTTTTGATGCAAACTCCATACTTGCTATTACTCAATGTGTGTCAGCACAGATATCAGAAATACAGATAACTTAATGTGTATTGAACCAGAAATATTAACAAACCCAGCATTTGTCTACAATTAAGAATGAACTAATAATGCAATATGGGTCATACGAGGTAAAAGGAAAGACTAGGATGAGTTGTTATGCTCTGAAATAGTCACAAGTCTCTCTATATTGCACATGTGATAGGTGAAATATGAGAAGACTATTAATATCTGATTTCTGTGTTGCTTCTCAACGATCGAGGAACTGAAGATTATAGATATTTTACAAAAGCCCACTGACAAATACATTTTTGTCTGCTTTCATTGTTAATGCTTTGGATTGTGACTCAGTTCTGAATAATTGCTATACACCAGCGTGTCCTGATAAGCCTAACCTAATGTATGATATGTGGCAAATGTTCCTTTTTTTCTTTTTTTTTTAGAACAGTCTGGTCTTCCGAGGCCCTTTTCTTATCACCGTTTCTTTTGTAAAACCCATGACAGCACTGAGAGGTCTGTGAAGGTAACAACTGAATGTTTTGTTCCCAAAACTGGGTCTTGTGAAGCAGCCTGGAATGAATGAAGACACAGCTGTTGAATCAGCCGAGAGATCAGAGCAGAAGATGGGCTGATGTAAGGACCTGAAGCCCCAGCCAATATTAGTGTTGGCACATTACCCAGTTTGCCTGCCAAATTTCCTCATTCCTAAGAGACATGCCCAGCGGTCAGTGAATCCCAGCTTACAGCCGTTATGGACAACATTATAGCGCAGGTTTGTAACCACCATAGAAATTTTGAGGGACAAGTTCTCTCCAATTGTTAAAAATGTCCCAAATTCATCAATGTCACAATGACTGAGATGGCCAATCAAATCAAATAAGGTGGGCTTTACTGTTCACAGAGATCGAACACAAACTCCGAAGCAATGCTTTAGTGAAATAGTTTGAGGTGATATTCAAGTAGCAAAACGTTATATATGTATATTTTTATTGATGTGAAATGACCAACAGTAATATCCGTGATCTATGGCATATATATGGCAATAGTTCAAATTGCAATAGTTCAAATTGTTATTTTACTTTTTTCTTTTATTCCTTTAAATCCTTAAATTTTTTTATTCCCTTAAATAAAAAGACCATTACATCCCCACCCCCAGTGTTGGTGGTTAGATTCTTGTTATAGTGCATCCAGGAAAATCTGGACTTGAGGTTTAGCGATTTGATTTCCAGTTGGCGCATGAAGATGCTTTGATTTAGAGCAGAGGCACTGTTACTGCACATAGGACATTTTCAAAGCATCCTCACAGTGGTAGTATGTCTGGCTCTATTTCTGTCTTTCCACTTATTTCATGTGCTCATCACATGACCACCCCTGCTCTGGTTGTTTGATGAACCCCCCCCCAGCAATTCCAGAATAAAAAAAATGACACTTATCAAAGCTCTGCAGTAGCTTTGCAACAGAACTCTCACCTTCCAGAGTATTGCATAATTGCACAATTGCTGTAAGATGATATAAGTAACCCTTGAAGAGAGGGCAGAGAACGAGAATAACTAATGTTTACAACTCAAAAGTAATTCAATCCCCATCATTTTGCTAACAGCTCCACTTGATAGAATGGAATTACCAGTAGAAGCAATAACAGAACTGGACATAATGCCGACACATTCATCTATCAAAGACGGATGCTCACCTGTCTATGCCAGATCAAAATCACTGCTGGCTCCAACTAGATCTGGATTTCGCACGTCTGAATACTGCACATGATTTCATACGTCTAATAAAACTATATGGTTCATGGTTCAAACACATACATTTTTGTACATTTGGAAGATCTGATTTTATTGCTAAATTAACAACATGACCGTTTTTCTTTTCTTTTTCTTTTTCTTTTTTTCCCTTTTCTTTTTTAGAAATGAGGGATTCCTGTGTGATTTCTAAAGCCTGATAAGAACCACTGTGACAGCACACACAAAACTTATAGCTATTAATTCATCATTCAGTCAGAATGTGCAAATGGCATTTCAAATTTGCCTCTGGTCTTTTTGAGACTTATCATTTTTATTTGAATCATTTTTGTTCGTTAATCCAATACGGGACTACTGAAGTGAGTATCTGAGAACTGACCTCCAACCAGTCATCAGAGGATCTGTAAAAATGTGTCTCTAAAGTAATATATGATATGTTAAAGAACTTAAATCTTAGATGCTGTTATCATTGATTTGATCAATTATCAGTGTCTATCTAAAAGAGCAAACATGTACAGGTATATGTACACTTTAGGTATAATACCTGCTTAATGGTGTATTTTGAGATACTGTTATAGTATTTAAATTTAGGTGTGCGTGTGTGTGTACCTGGTATTTATCACGTTATGGAGACCAAATGTCCCCACAAGGATAGTAAATCCAGTAAATTTTGGACATTTTTAGGTCCCCATGAGGAAACAAGCTTATAAATCATACATAATGAAGTTTTTTTTTTGAAAATCTAAAAATGCAGAAAGTTTTCTGTGACTGGTAGGTTTAGGTGTAGGGTTGGTATACAAATGTGTGTGTGTGTGTGTGTGTGTGTGTGTGTGTGTGTGTGTGCACAAGTCTTGTACACCGTAAAAACTGGCTATGTTCAGAGACTTTCATTGGTGTAGCCTGACATATTCATTCTGATTCAGTAAGGACAACTTCATCAGGCTGTCAGGAAGCTGAACTCCCTCCCGTCTTTGCCCCCCCCCCCTCTTTTACCCTACGCAACACTGAACTCTGACACTACGACCCCCCCCCCCAGCTCCCCACATCCCCGGGACCTTCCACCCCCCCCCCCCCCTTACAAACTGTGACCTGCACCAGTCACTTTGTGCAGCACTGGACTGATCTCTACCTCATCCAGCATTGACTGTAAACTACCTCTTCTGACAGTCTGATAAAAGACTGTTCTTTTTTTTGCACTACACATACATCTGCACAGTTCTGTTTTATTTAACTGGTTTGCACTCCATCTGCCATGTGCCTTATGCCACTTTATCTATCTCTTTTTATTTTTTTATTTTTCTACAATGTCCTCATTTGTATATCTGTATAGTTTGTATGTACATATGTTTAAACTGTATTTATCTGTATTTGAACGTCTACTGTCAGTGTTTAATGTTAACTGTATGCACCAAGGGTCAGAGAGTAACGCAATTTCAATTCTCTGTATGTATGTACTGTACATGTGGAAGAATTGACAATAAAGCAGACTTGACTTGACTTGACTAAATTCAGTAAAACCATTTCATTTAGATGTCAATACTTAAAGTGAATTTACCTAACATTTTTTTATATATATACAGTTGAGCACTTGATGATGTAAAGGAAAATAATTTAAAAGGAAAATGCTGTCGAGTTGATATCTTTTAAAGTCTTCACCACTTAACAAAACCATTCATTGTGATTGCATTTGAATAATGTGGTACTTTCAATTTCATTTCATAACTCTGAATATGTCTGATATACCTAACATCATCTTCCACATGCATTTAGCAAAGTAATAACCTGTGGATATGGCTATATCATATACGTATATTGGAATATTGTATACAGCAGTGTACCCATATTGAAAACACATTTAACTGCTTTATCATATATATGATATGACTCATATCAGAGCAAATGTAAGGGAATAGCTCAACTCTGAATGGAAATTGTCAAACTGAACCCATGCATTCTGAATGTCATTCTGAACACATATGCTGTTATTTTCTCCCCGCTTCTGTATACAAAATAATCTTTATGTAGCTTTTTCTGTACAATAATAGTTAGCGATACTCTATTCACCTTATTCCTAAACGCAGAAGTAAGCTTATGAGCGAGACTTCCGGTTCATTAGCTGCTGTAGGGAAATAACGAGAAGAATAACAACGTGCAGTAAACAGTAAAGCTGTTGGCATTACAAAACCAGTGTGTTCATAATTAAGATGAATTCATACATTCAATTAATTTGAATTAATACATTCAAATAATAAGGTAAGACACACCGTTTTGCAATATCAAGCAGCAAAATGAGCTGTTTTGTACAGCTAAAAACAGCTGGACGCAGATGAGTCTGGAAGCCAGTCCCATAAAAATTACAATTGGCTGCACCCATTTTTACGGCAAGAATAAGGTGGATAAAAAGTGGCAGTCTGCAGTTCTACCTTAAAGAGCTATCTGTGCCTGATTTATTCCATTAATTTTCATTTTGTTCATATAAGTTGATGTTAACATGTTGGGTTCAATGAAGGTAAATAATATTTTGACGTAAATAAAACCAGTTAATTTAGATGCAACCATTTTAAGGTCACCTTTTTTCAGTGTTATGAACAGATCAGGCAAGCTTCAAAATATGACTCTTTTGAAGTCATACATACAGGAGCAGACAAAATTTAAGCTGTTATCCACTGAAAATCTCATTATTTGTTGCAGCTCTCTCATCAAATATTAGACATGTTGCATTAAGCTTCACATCAATGGTCACAAGACAAAGACATCCAACAGCACTTGACGTCAGCGACACAATTGGGACCAGAAAGAAAACTGTGCAAAGCAAATTTCAATATGTGTTAGACTAAGGCAATATGATTTACATACATGCAACTTCATCCTTGATTAACAATTGGATTCTGTATATCATGCTGCATAACGCTTTGTAACAAATGCCTGCATTGACCACAGTATTTGAATCTCTGGAGGCTTCTAGTTGTTTCTAGTTATTGCCAAGGCATTATTAGATAAAGCATCTACTTACATCCCCAGCCTTTTATCCTAGCAATTATAGGAGTACATCTGCACCCCGATTCACCGAAATGTCTCCTGTGAGCTCGGTAAACTGTCTCTTTATGCTTCCTGCACATGGAATGAGCAGCAGCATACAAATACAAATAAAAATAAAACCAGAGTTTTAAGTACAATATATGATTTGACGGCTCTGGTGAAGGGAAATATTACCACCAAATAACGACTTTCAGTCTCACACAAAGAAATCACACAGCTTCAGAGGATTTTATCCATGAATTCCAGCCAGAGTTTAGACTTGGAAATATTGTGTCAAATATTCCTTTAAAGTGAAGTGTGTTGTTTCGATTCGGATCCTGTTTGTTGTATAACAGGTCCAAAACTCATTGGCTGAGGTAGACTGCAATTCTGTTTGATGCAACAAAAAACACTGCACCTTTAAAGAGAATAGCACATGAAAAATGTGAATTAAAAATTCTAAGTCAAGTAACATTTCAAGGGACCCACGATACATATGCCAAAATGAATCAACCAATTACCTCGGCTATCCAGATCATTGGGGCGTACATCGTATTTCTAAATTCCTTGAGAAAACTTCAAATGTCAAAATTTGCATTGAGAAAAGTGACAGCCAAATGATTCTGAGCCATCCACAGAGGCATACAAAATATTTTAACGCACAGTATTACATTCATATAGTCTTTCAACCAAAATTCCACAAATCCATCACATAGCATGTGGTAAAAGAGCAATGCAGCACTTGATTTGATTTTCCAAAATTAAAAAAAAAGATTAAATGACATGGAAGAAAGAAAGCTGGAGGCATGGCATTTTGTTAAAGCTGTAGTTGCATTTATGGTCCATAATATGTGCATGTGAGGATGCAAATATTCTTAAATCTTAAACTAGAAACTGCAAATAATCCAAATAAATAAGTGCAGTCTAAATAAAATTAATTAGTAGCGTTAATAACTTTAAATATTTGAACTCACTACAGTTGTAGGCTACACATTTTTAAGCAGAGAAGATAAGTTATTTTCTATAACATTTTCTGAGTTATAATATGATCCCGCGCGCAAAGCAGTGTAGCAAATATCATGGACAAAGCTGTAGACCGGTATTCGTCTGACAATAAAACATTTTAAAGCACAGCTGAAATCAATTTCTGAGTTACTTGCGTGTTTCAAACTTACTTACCCAAGGTGTTTCCGACCAGAGACACAAGGAAAACTATGATATATCCAGCTATGAGCACCCATTCATACTGTTTAGGATGCAAATATTCCCTCCAGATGTATCTGAGAAGTTCATCATCTTCATCAATGTGAGAATGGGAGTGAATTTCCGTGGAGTTCAGATGCTGCGCTGATGTTAAACAGTCATTACAGGCGTCATTAGCGGTGATCCCCGACATGTTTGGCGCGGACCCCGGCTCTCTCTCCAGCATCGCGGATGACTGACGCCGCGCGAGTGAGTGAGGGGAGAAGGGGGAGAAGACGAGAGCTGGAGAGCGTCGTGACGCACTGTGGACCCCTCAGCCTATAACCAATTAGTTAGCAAGACTGAGAAGCGTTTTGAAGTCAGAGTATAAACCTACAGCATGCATCAAGAGCTTGCTGCACGGTTCTTTATATCTCGTGAGGATACGCATGTTTATTCAAGTATAGCTGTCAGACTTATGTTGCATAATAAATGATGCCCATACACAGTCAAACAATCCTATTTTATTAGTGCTTTATGGATTATATTTGAGTCGCGCTGTCATCCACTGAAAAGGTGAAACGGCCGTGTCATTTAAAGTGTATTTTTATATAATCGAAATATGATTTTTTTGTTCACACCTGTTCAGTTTGAATAAAGCCAAACAACACTACCCATATAATAATAGTAATAGTAGTATTTTCACCTGACACCAGAGTGTTGATGTGCACAACACATATACTGGCTATAGCTTTACTGACTGTGGGGGGGTTATTTATTTATTTGTTTGTTTATGTATGCATGTACTATGTATGTATGTATGTACAACCCGAATTCCGGAAATGTTGGGACGTTTTTTAAATTTGAATGAAATGAAAACTAAAAGAATTTCAAATCACATGAGCCAATATTTTATTCACAATAGAACGTTTATGAACGTTTAGAATGTTTAAACTGATAAATTTGATAGATATGTTACAGACTTGATGTCAATTAACTTAATTAGTTGCTAGATGTTCTCCCAGCTGCAAAAAAACAAACTTCTTTAAGTTGCAAAAAGCCAACAAACACACAGGCTTATGTCTTGTGTGTGTGTGTGTGTGTGTGTGTGTATGTGTGTGTACATTTCTTCTTTTAAACATTTATGTTCTCTATGTTCTATTGTGAATAAAATATTGGCTCATGTGATTTGAAAGTCTTTTAGTTTTCATTTTATTCAAATTTAAAAAAACGTCCCAACATTTTGTTTGTATGTATGTATGCTGTAGTGGCTATGAGTCCACTTTGGTGACTGGAAAAAAAAATAAAAAAAATAAACAGGGCTTGACACTCACAGTCCAAAAGATTCCATTGTCCACAGTGTTGTTGTTCCAAAAGGTAACATTTTTTACAATTAAAAATAAAAATACAAGATGAAAAAGCAAAATGTCAATAAAATAAAGGACTGCAAAGATATGAGGTATATTGGAGCTTTCACATGGAGTCAGACTGAGAGGACAAAGACTGTCACTTCACTTATTTATGTATGTATGTATGTACAGGTGCATCTCAATAAATTAGAATGTCGTGGAAAAGTTCATTTATTTCAGTAATTGAACTCAAATTGTGAAACTCGTGTATTAAATAAATTCAATGCACACAGACTGAAGTAGTTTAAGTCTTAAGTTTTTTTAATTGTGATGATTTAGGCTCACATTTAACAAAAAACCACCAATTCACTATCTCAACAAATTAGAATACTTCATAAGACCAATAAAAAAAACATTGTTAGTGAATTGTTGGCCTTCTGGAAAGTATGTTCAATTACTGTATATGTACTCAATACTTGGTAGGGGCTCCTTTTGCTTTAATTACTGCTTCAATTCGGCGTGGCATGGAGGTGATCAGTTTGTGGCACTGCTGAGGTGGTATGGAAGCCCAGGTTTCTTTGACAGTGGCTTTCAGCTCATCTGCATTTTTTGGTCTCTTGTTTCTCATTTTCCTCTTGACAATACCCCATAGATTCTCTATGGGGTTCAGGTCTGGTGAGTTTGTTGGCCAGTCAAGCACACCAACACCATGGTCATTTAACCAACTTTTGGTGCTTTTGGCAGTGTGGGCAGGTGCCAAATCCTGCTGGAAAATGAAATCAGCATCTTTAAAAAGCTGGTCAGCAATAGGAAGCATGAAGTGCTCCAAAATTTCTTGGTAAACGGGTGCAGTGACATTGGTTTTCAAAAAACACAATGGACCAGCACCAGCAGATGACATTGCACCCCAAATCATCACAGACTGTGGAAACTTAACACTGGACTTCATGCAACTTGGGCTATGAGCTTCTCCACCCTTCCTCCAGACTCTAGGACCTTGGTTTTCAAATGAAATACAAAACTTGCTCTCATCTGAAAAGAGGACTTTGGACCACTGGGCAACAGTCCAGTTCTTCTTCTCCTTAGCCCAGGTAAGACGTCTCTGACGTTGTCTGTAGTTCAGGAGTGGCTTAACAAGAAGAATACGACAACTGTAGCCAAATTCCTTGACACGTCTGTGTGAGACACGTCCCAGCCTCAGTCCATTCCTTGTGAAGTTCACCCAAATTCTTGAATCGATTTTGCTTGACAATCCTCATAAGGCTGTGGTTCTCTCGGTTGGTTGTGCATCTTTTTCTTCCACACTTTTTCCTTCCACTCAACTTTCTGTTAACATGCTTGGATACAGCACTCTGTGAACAGCCAGCTTCTTTGGCAATGAATGTTTGTGGCTTACCCTCCTTGTGAAGGGTGTCAATGATTGTCTTCTGGACAACTGTAAGATCAGCAGTCTTCCCCATGATTGTGTAGCCTAGTGAACCAAACTGGGAGACCATTTGGAAGGCTCAGGAAACCTTTGCAGGTGTTTTGAGTTGATTAGCTGATTGGCATGTCACCATATTCTAATTTGTTGAGATTTGTAGTGAATTAGTGGGTTTTTGTTAAATGTGAGCCTAAATCATCACAATTAAAAGAAAAAAAGACTTAACCTACTTCAGTCTGTGTGCATTTAATTTATTTAATACACGAGTTTCACAATTTGAGTTGAATTACTGAAATAAATGAACTTTTCCACAACATTCTAATTTATTGAGATAGTAATACCAGTACATTTTGACTTTGGACCATCCCGTCTATGTAATGACCAAAAAAAAACATGAAAACCCAACATGTGTGTGTGTGTGTGTGTGTGTGTGTGTGTGTGTGTGTGTGTGTGTGTGTGTGTGTGTTTGGGCAAGATGAGAAAGGAAGGAGACTTCATAGAATTTAGAGTTCAGTTACGTTGGGATTTATTTGGGATTTAGATCTGTTTCAGTTACATTGTGCTACCATTGTGGTAAAGAGAGGAGCTTTTTAGGCTGAGGGCTTTAATGGATTAAATCCTGTTAGGGAACCATATAACATCACTTTGAGACTTCTTAATGTGGACTCTTCAAAATAACTTAATTTGACAATGTGCAAGCTGCATGATCAAATTATGTTTGTGTTACTTAATTCATGTGGAACTGATGTACATGATTAAATCCAGCACTCTTTGGGTTGCTAAACTCAGGGGGCATTTACATGACACTGTTTTCAGCTAAAAATGGAAAGCTTGTTGTGCATTTTAGCTGTTCATGTACACAACAACAGTATTTTGGGGGCCTGAAAATCAAACTTTTAAAAATGGGTTTTAAAGATCAAGTTTTTTAACCAATATACTGTATCGCTATCATCTCCATGTAAACTACAAAAACATGAATTTGTGAGAATGGTGATGTAATGCGCATATGTAGGTATGTGTGCAGGTTCTTTCTTTACAAAGTAATATCGCCAACTTCTGGCCTGACAGAAGTGTGTGTGTGTGTGTGTGTGTGTGTGTGTGTGAATTCATAAAATATAGGTTGTGAAAGGAGCCATACAACTAAGACTGGCTTGACTTTTCATATAGGTACGGATATTTACATAATTATTACCCTTAATTGGCCTGCTACCACCCATATGGAATTGTATTCTGTGAATACAAATTGGATTTCACACTGCAATAAATGCTTTACATTTGCTACTTGTAGCTCTATTAAAACAAGTGTTCCATAGACAGAATTAAATTGTGCCTGGAAAAGGATTTTCTTAAGAAATACTCTCATTTGTTAATGATAAAACAATGATTTTTTAAATATCCCATTGATTTTAGATTTGACCAACATACATAAGTCAGTGAATTTGGTTATATGACATTGAGGGAAAACTGTTGTTGTCTCTCAGTGCGCAAGCTGAAATGCGATGGACACAAAACAGCTAAAACAAGCAGAGGCCACACATCGGGGGATGGAGAATGCAGTCAATGCATTCATGACCTCTGTGACACACCAAAGTGAATCTTGTAAGCATTTAAGTTTCTAGATTGATGCTGGTAGAAATATGTGATATGGTCATATGGAAACAACCAAGAAATCAAATGTGAGGTTGACTGGCATTGCCTTAATAAGCACAAATTAATACTCTGTTCTTTCAAAGGATTTACATATGAATAAATACATTTTTACTGTTGAAAGAGGTTGTCAAATAAAATTGTGCAAGAATTCCAGTTCACTGTAAAAGCTACTCTGAAATTATACAGATGCACAAAAGGTTAGCATTCGTAGAACTACTGTATGTCTCCGTTTTCAAGAAAAGACTAATTTATCCTGGAGGTTGTTATTCCTATGTACCGTGCGTTTTATCCCTTGACTTACACTAACTCCATCAGAAATGACTTTCGCAGTCTCTCGCTCTGGTACTGGATGCACATCACCTAGCTTGCAGAAAGGTCAACAGATTTGTGCACAACACCTGCCTCTTGGTTCCCACCTGGAGCATTATTATTTTGCAAAGTAATAGTAATGCAAAGTAAATAATCATTGTTATAAGAATAATTGTCATATTGAAAGAAAATATTTTAATTTTACAAACTCATCTGGGATGATAAGCTGAGTTAGTGTTGCATAATAATGCTAAACGATCTCACAAGAATATGTAAGCGACTCAAAAACATAAGGTTTGTTGGTAAAACGGCACCCCCTAAACCTAACACTCAGAGGGGCGTAAACAACATACGTTTGAGATTTCTAAAGAAGTAATACGAATCAGCCACCAGTTCCCTACTAATGATGTTTTATTAACAAAGTCTGAAAGCACGTTCAAATAATCTACCCAATCAGCACAAGAGGAGGCATATATGTAGATCTAGTCTCACATAGCCAGACCTTCAGACTAACAGCAGAAGGTCTGGGAACATTGGCCACTTTGAATGGCCAAGGCCCACCCGAGAGGCCATATGACTGACAGGTAAAGCAACCAATCATGTTTAATTTTGTGCCACATCATGTTTAGGGGCATGGAAATGTTCCCACGATAACAGACTGGTGTGTAAAACTTTTGGACATATTAGAAAGATTCTATGCCGCAAACTTTAATTATTTCACATACTTTTGAAAATCCAGCGTTTAGTTGATTCTGATAAGCGCTCATCAGCACAGTTGTAAACACACCGGCTTTCTTCTTCCATGAGGGGGTTTGGCATCACGGCATCTTTGTTTCCAGGCAGAACGTTAAAGAATGCGATACACATCTCCCAGAAATCTTGTATAATTGAACCAATCCGATGACGACTTTGAAACTCCTGAAGTGTTTTCAATTTTGTGTGTGATATTTTGTGAGTTGTTCAGCCAACATTCTGTGGGCGTGACATCTAAGGCTGAGACTAATGTAGAGCCAACATACATCTGTTCCATGGCAGCTTTTCCCTCCTCCACCCCAGCTCCTCACTTTCGATTATTCCTATCCTACCCAAAGATGGGGGAGTACTTTGTGTTTGAGTCAGATTTCGAGGTCTGAGCCCTCTCCTTGGAAAGTACACCAAATATGCATATTATATACTATATCTTATTAAGTGCAAAATTGTCAACGCTTGAAAAATTGTGAGCTTTAATTTAACCGAATGCTATTTTACGCTAATACAAGCCTTTTAGCGTTTGGATACATATCTAGAGGGTACTAGAACAGAACAGATCCAGCTCAGGTCCAGCTTGATGTTGCTGCCCAATGTCTACAAACTGTGCCCTGTGCCAAGAAACCACTTGGCATTTCAGTGGATCAACATCTGCATCTCCTGGCCTTCCATAATAAATCGCAATGTGAACTACTTCAGCTTTGGATGGGCACTACATTTACCTGGACTTTACCATTCATTGCTGGATGGGCATTAAATGTATATTTTTACTGCTAAATGTGGACAAGTAGCTATTACTGTATTCTAAACATTAACATCACAAAAAAATTGTTGCATAGCAAGCATATTGAAGTGAAGTGAAGTAATGTGTAGCCAAGTATGGTAACCCATACTCAGTCAGAATGTGCTCTGCATTTCACCCATCCAAGTGCACACCCACACAGCAGTGAGTAGCAGTGTGAGTAGGTAGTAGTCGTCATCAGTTAGGAACCTAGGTGTGCTATTTGATAGCAATGTTTCCTTTCTAAAGCCATGTTTCTAGCATTTGTGAAACTGCATTATTTCTCTTCTCAAAAATATATCTAAATTATGACCTATGCTCTCAATGTCAAATGCAGAAATGCTGCAGTGCCAAGGGAGCAATGGGCGGTTTGTTCCTTGCTCAAGGGCACCTCAGTCGTGGGTAATGAGGTTGGAAGAAATTGCTGTTCATTCACTCCCCCACCTACATTTCCCGCCAGCACTCAGAATCGAACCCACAACCTTTGGGTTAAAAGTCCACGAATACCCCTAACGCAACACTTTATTGTCCTGAGCCATCAAGTTTGTAAGAAATGTAAGATTTCTTAAGAATTTAAGGAAAGTATTTGTAGAGCATATGAAATTTGGTAACACTTTAGATTACAACCCGCAAAAAACTACGTAAGTATACTGAATTTACAGTGTACGTTTCTGTAATTATAGTGTACCTATAAAGAACGTACGTGTAGGTATAAGGGAACAATGTGTTACGTTTGGGTAATAAGGGGGTAACAACCAGATATGCAACCTGCAAAGAACTGCGTAAGTAAACTGAAGTTACAGTGTAACTTTTTTTGTAATTATAGTGTACCTCCGTGTAGGTATGGGGAATAATATGGCGACGTTTGGGGAATAAAGGGTCAACAACCCGTAAAATTACAAATCATTTATACTGTAAGTATTTTGAAACTAAGGGGTACCTATTCTAATATCACGTGGTATGTATGGCCTAAACAATAATCTTATGTTTGGGAGTGATTTAGAAAGACGATATTCTTTTTTTATAATTTTATACTGGTATTTTATTATAGGCCTAGTTATTTTTAACCATTCTATTATTAAAGGAAACATGATGGAGATTACTGAACAACAAAACTGGACATCTAGTGAAATGAGTTTCAGCTTTATAATTCACAAGTCAGCTT
This sequence comes from Aspiorhynchus laticeps, assembly GCA_023376895.1. NCBI lineage: Eukaryota > Metazoa > Chordata > Actinopteri > Cypriniformes > Cyprinidae > Aspiorhynchus > Aspiorhynchus laticeps. The sequence goes on along the minus strand of CM041801.1, from coordinate 45,944,712 downwards.
ACCTTATGAAAGCTTATTCGTCGATCTCAGCAACTTCACATCAGCAACTTCCCAACACCACTATCACCAAATAACTTTGCATGATATACCATCAAGTTTCAATGCAGCTTAAAACAAGCTTACCTCTTTCCAGCTGTTCACAGAAAAAATACATGATACAGCATTTGTATTTCAGTAGATGTTTACTGTGATGTTTTTATAGAAAAAAAAGAGGGTTTAATTTGGCCATCAGACAATTAAATTAAAACTAGTCAATATTTTTCTCTGTAATTACTGTGGAAGTATACACTTGTTCTGTGTTTAAGCCCAACTTGTTCCTCCCTTATTCCATGTAATTACAGGGAAAATATAACATTTGCGGGCTGTAAATTAAAGTGGTGCTTGTTCCCCCCTTATTCCATGTAGTTACAGGGTAAATACAACACTTGCGGGCTGTACATTAAAATGGTGCTTGTTCCCCCCTTATTCCATGTAGTTACGGGGTAAATACAACATTTGCGGGCTGTAAATTAAAGTGGTGCTTGTTCCCCCCTTATTCCATGTAGTTACAGGGTAAGTGACAACAACAAATTGCTCTGAAATGATTGTTTATACAGTAGGTCATACATACATACATCAGGCCTATATATCATGTAATATATCAATAAACATGGTGACTGTTTTATTTAATTCAAAATAATTAATTGGTCGGGGACAGGGGCGATTCTAGGATGCCCATGGGGGCCCATTTGTACAGCAAATTTGTATTTCAGTAGATGTTTACTGTGATGTTTTTATAGAAAAAAAAGAGGGTTTAATTTGGCCATCAGACAATTAAATTAAAACTAGTGCAATATTTTTCTCTGTAATTACTGTGGAAGTATACACTTGTTCTGTGTTTAAGCCCAACTTGTTCCTCCCTTATTCCATGTAGTTACAGGGTAAATACAACACTTGCGGGCTTTAAATTAAAATGGTGCTTGTTCCCCCCTTATTCCATGTAGTTACAGGGTAAATACAACACTTGCGGGCTGTACATTAAAGTGGTGCTTGTTCCCCCCTTATTCCATGTAGTTACAGGGTAAATACAACATTTGCGGGCTGTAAATTAAAGTGGTGCTCTGTCCTTGTTCCATGTAGTTACGGGGTAAATACAACATTTGCGGGCTGTAAATTAAAGTGGTGTTCTGTCCTTGTTCCATGTAGTTACGGGGTAAATACAACATTTGCGGGCTGTAAATTAAAGTGGTGCTTGTTCCCCCCTTATTCCATGTAGTTACAGGGTTAGTGACAACAACAAATTGCTCTGAAATGATTGTTTATACAGTAGGTCATACATACATACATCAGGCCTATATATCATGTAATATATCAATAAACATGGTGACTGTTTTATTTAATTCAAAATAATGAATTGGTCGGGGACAGGGGCGATTCTAGGATGCCCATGGGGGCCCATGGGAAAAGTCATGTGCCCCAACACAAGTGGGATGACATAAAAATGGCACTGCACAAGTGCCTGGACAACTCATCTCTCTTTTTATAAATATAAACAACTGAACAGACTTGTTCTCAACTTCTTTTATTGTCAAAACAGGCAAATGTGTGTGTGTCTAGTGAACTTTTTGTAGAAACTGTTCATGTTCTGACTTTCACCTGTTGCTGCAGATAGATGGCTGCTGGTGTAGTCCTCATTGGCCCTCTCTGGCTGGCTCTGATCTGTGCTGCCAGGTTCAGGGCTGCTAATTTGCCAACTTGGCCCTGCCTGGTGGCTTGGCTCTGACATGCACTGCACTGTACTGCATCTACCTGTCTTTGACATGGTTTCTTCTTGAAGAAACCTTGAATGTATTGCTGCTGTTGTCCCCTTTTCATTTTTTTTAAATAATAAAAAAAAAAACTATTTTATTAACTTAATCATCAATATTACACAAATCGTAGGCTCTATTTAATAGCCATATTCTCATCTGATTAAAGACAAAATCATTTAAATGTGAAGCTGTTCTTGGACATTGCAAACGAAAAACAAAAATATATATATGTATATATATATATATATATATATATATATATATATATATTAGGGGTGGCACGGTACACAGATGTCACGGTTCGGTACGTACCTCGGTTCGGGGGTCACGGTTCGATACGATTTCGGTACAACAGGAAAAAAAAAATCTACTATGCTCGGTTTCTTTTCATTTATTTTGAACAGAGAGTAGTACAATAGTAATACTTAATATTATATTACATTATATATATAATCTGCAGTACATATATACACACAAGGAATAAATTCTTGAAATATATTTGATTTAGTTAACAGATAAACAAGGGGAAAAAACAGTGCGACACGTAACATAGCCTACTGTATATATGCTGAGTTTCAGTTAATTTTTGTGTCAGGCTTAATTTGTTCACAGAAAGGAAACTCAAATGGCAGAAAGCAACATCCTATTTGTTTTCTTTATTTTATAAAAGCACAATGTTTTGTTTTCATTGTGAGTGTACACAAATAAAAGCAGACCTTTATACAGTGATGCATTATTAAGGCGATAAGTGTTTAAAGTTGATTCTGCTGGTATAAGGAAACAGTAGAAGTGATTGCGTCACACGCATGCACGCACTCATGCACACACACACACACACACACACACACACACACACATCAGTTCCAGCATTGCTAAAGTTGTTACTTTATCAAAATAAAATACAAACATCAGCGCACCCGCCTCTGTGTCACTGTTGGAACGCGACTGAAGTACAAAGCCTATAATTTACATAATAAATAATAGTTTAGCATTCAGATACGTTGCATCGCAAATATGGAAATATTATGGAATATTTGGATTTGTGCCGAATGAGAGAGGTAGGATACACGAGCACAAAGCTCCATTTCGCAAACAGTTGAGTGTGCAAGCCTTTAAAGTATACTCCTTTGTCAGTCTATGTGAGAGACGTGTTCAGAATCAGTACATGGTCACTGTCTAGGTGGCTTTGTTTTCAAGTGCGCAACTCATGGCATTCGCTGTTCTTCTGCTGGCGGTTGTTGCATTACTGCGGGTGCCTCCTTCTGGATTGGGGGTGAATTACCTGTATTAGTTGTAAGGCCTCATGCACCGAACCGAGATGCCCATACCGTGACCATTCGGTACGAATACATGTATCGTGCCACCCCTAATATATATATATATATTAGGGGTGTCAACTTTAACGCGTTGACGCATGTGATTAATCAAAAAAATTTAACGCGTTAATATTTTTTTAACGCAAATTAATCGTTTCATAAGGTTTGACCCCAACTTCTTCCCGTCATCGCAGCGCGGAAGGTTATCTATCATTGTGTGATGAGGGTACAGCGAACAGTGTTGCCAGGGTAACGTTAGTGGTTATGGCACAAGTGGGCGTGGGCTATTTTGAAAATACAGTCGTGGGAAAAATTACAGAGCCGAGGGTTGCGTTTTTTGGGGCTACTTTTGTAATCTACCGCGGCCGCCCAAAGTGTATATAGACAAGTAAAAATTAAAATAGATCCTTTTACTAATGTGTATCATACTTGGAATGTATACCTGGCAACTTCAGAACGGAGAGGCGGTTGTAACATCATCACAAACAACGTGAGTTTCAGCCAGAGCATACAACACAGCAGAAATAAACATGACAGCAGCCACTATAGATTATATAAGATAATAAACACACGATTACGATAGGATATGGTTTCTATGTGATTTTCTTGAGATGAATATGTAACTTACATCTGAAATGCTCATTTTGGCAGCGATATAAAAGGCTATAAAGAGCATATTTTAACAACAGTAAACGACCAAATTCCACATGTGATCGCAAAAGGAAGTTATTACAAACACTCGATGGTGGTTTGAAGTGAGTTCTGAGTAAAAGTGTACTATTAATCTCATAAATTGTCTTATGGAGCATGATGCTAATGTTAGCTCTAATGCACCAGAACAGGTCCAATTCTTCTTCATAATGCATTTTGTCATAATACTTCACGTAAGGTCGCAAGAAAATGTTTTGTTGTATTTATTTAGAAATACTTTTGATAATAGTTGGGTAAATGTATACTGGGATTGAAGCGATGTGGCTTGGTAAACATTTTATTGCCAGTATAAAGACTGATAATGGCTGAATAAAAACAAAAGAATAATAAGGATTATGTCTCATACCTGGCGGAGGTGTGAAAGGTTATGTTTCCTTAAACTAGTTTGGCATGCATTTCTTTATTTCAACACATTTACAGGTAAATCCTAGTAGTTTAAATTTGCATTTAATCATGATTAATAACAGTCCATGACTGTGATTAATGCAATTAATTTTTTTAATCGATTGACAGCACTAATATATATATATATATATATATATATATATTAGGGGTGTCAACTTTAATGCGTTAACGCATGTGATTAATCTAAAAATTTTAACGCGTTAATATTTTTTTTACGCAAATTAATCTTTGATAAAGTTTGACCCCCAACTTCTTCCCGTCAACGCAGTGAGGAAGGTTATCTATCATTGTGTGATGAGGGTACAGCGAACAAGTGTTGCCAGGTAGCGGCTGCGGCACAAGTGGGCTATTTTGAAAATATAGTTGCAGGAAAAATTACAGAGCCGTGGGTTGCGGTTTTTTGGGCTACTTTTAAAATGTACCACAGCCGCCCAATGTATATATAGACAAATAAAAATTTAAAATAGATCCTTTTACTAATGTGTATTATACAGTGCTTGGAATGTATACCTGGCAACTTACGAGCGGAGAGGCAGTTGTAACATCACAAACAATGTGAGTTTCAGCCAGAGCATACATGTTAAGGCTTTTACACAGCAGAAATAAACATGACAACAGCCACTATAGATTATATAAGATAATAAACACACGATTACGATAGGATATGGTTTGTATGTGTTTTTCTTGAGATGAATGTGTACATCTGAAATGCTAATTTGTGCAACGATATAAAAGTCTATAAATAGCATATTTTTACAACAGTAAACGACCAAATTCCACATATGATCGCAAAAGGAAGTTATTACAAACACTCGATGGTGGTTTGAAGTGAGTTCTGAGTAAAAGTGTACTATTACTCTCATAAATTGTCTTATGAAGCATGATGCTAATGTTAGCTCTAATGCGCCTGCATAACAGGCCCAATTCTTCTTCATAATGCATTTTGTCATAATACTTCACGTAAGGTCGCAAGAAAATGTTTTGTTGTATTTATTTAGAAATACTTTTGATAATAGTTGGGTAAATGTATACTGGGATTGAAGCGATGTGGCTTGGTAAACGTTTTATTGCCAGTATAAAGACTGATAATGGCTGAATAAAAACAAAAGAATAATGATAAAAGAATAATAAGGATTATGTCTCATACCTGGCGGAAGTGTGAAAGGTTATGTTTCCTTAAACTAGTTTGGCATGCATTTCTTTATTTCAACACATTTACAGGTAAATCCAAGTATTTTAAATTTGTGATTAATTATGATGAATCACAGACTATGACTGTGATTAACACGATTACATTTTTTAATCGATTGACAGCACTATATATATATATATATATACGACTACAATGAAAAAACGTTTGTTTATTCAATACAAACAGGTGTTTACTATGCTGCATCTTAAAATTCCAAGTGTCAGAATGCTAACATCATTAAAACCCCACATTTTAGCATTTACCACGTTACTGCCGACTATTTGGGAAAGTGTTTTTGCCTTTAATCTTTGAAACAACAGGAAGAAACGTAACATAATGATTTCTATTTTAAGCGGTGCTGGTGCATCATGGCAACACAAATAAGCACAGACTCTAAGGAGCGTATAGCCTATAATTATAATTTAATACTTACAATGAACAGAGACGTGGTCTGCAACCTGCGAAATCGTGCTTCTCCTGTTTGAGCTGTGAAACTTACAGCACTCTAACCCAATGGCGTCTAAATATACGGGAAATAATTGGCAGTGAACCAGACAGTGAGTAGGTGTGTTCTACTTCAAGCGGCCCTACACTGCCAATTAGCATATGACATCAGCGGCAGCGCGTGAGATTTTCAATGCACCTGAACTGCTCCCGCACTGCAGATGTGACTTTGATCAGGCTGCGCTGTTGGGGGGGGGGGGGGGCAAGCATATTTTGAGGGGGGCCGGTGCCACCCCGTGTCACCCCTCTAGACACGCCCCTGGTCGGGGGGGACAAGACACCCCCCCCCCCCCATCTGAGGGTTGTCCCCCCTAAAAATACCATTTACAAGTACAAGTACAAGCCTTACAAGGACAATTTTAGCTGTTATTTGTGTCCCCTTCAAAATTGCTCTTGAGAAATTTCATGTATATTGTCCCCCCCCCCCCTACTGTTAGACGAAATTTATGCCCCTGTATCAACCCAAATTAGATCAAATCAAGTCAGCTTCCTAACCCAACAGTCTCAACCTGATCGCTTGGATTGAAACAATAAGACAGCGTGTTTAAAAGGCCTACACAGTGTATGTTCAATATTAGAATAGGTACCCCTTAATTTCCAAATACTTACGGTAGAAATAATTTGTAATTTCACAGGTTTTTTTCCCTTTATTCCCCAAACTTCACATTTTATTCCCTTATACCACTAAGGTACGAATAGGTACACTATAAGTACAAAAAAGTTACACTGTAAATTATGTTTACTTACGCAGTACATTGTGGGTTGTAATCTAAAGCCTTACCTGAAATTTAAACAAATACAGTTGAAATTCACACAATTTTAAAATGCAAACTCATTTTAAAATAAAAACTCATGAGAGTATGTTGAATAATGCTCTGATTCTAGAAACTGCTATGCAGTTTCAGCAATATAAAAGTTTAAAGAAGATAATTGAATTAGCTTTTTTTTCTCTCATTTGACCTTTATATAATGAAAAAAAGAAGAATGTAATTCATGGTCAACAGAATATGTCCACTTTTGTCATTAAAAATGTGTTACCTCTAAAGAAATTAATCGGAAATTTAACAGATATGCTCAAACTGATCTGCACATGAGATTCATGAGAGTCATTTCAGTAGCCTAATAAAAGCTGTTTGGCTTTTGGGATGAATCACCTTAGGAAAGCAGCCATGTTGAGATCCTATGACCAGTCAATTCTCCTTAACACCCCCTTGAAGGACTTTTGCTTTTGCATGATGCTGCATCCTCACCAGTAGGTGTCAGCATAAAGTTCAGGAATATGACCACATTAATTAAAGCTATGTATGTTATACACAATATAAGCAATATAATTTATCTAACTTGTTGTTGGTAAACTCAAACAAGTGAATATTGATTAAATTAACAGTTGGATGTGCCAGAACTTTCTTCAGTTAAACAAGGAGAAAACCGAAGTCATTGCATTTGGAAACAAAGATGAAGTTCTCAAGGTGAATGCATACCTTGACTCTAGGGGTCAAACAACTAAAAATCAAGTCAAGAATCTTGGTGTGAAGCTGGAGACAGACCTTAGTTTCAGTAGTCATGTCAAAGCAGTAACTAACTCAGCATACTATCATCTCAAAAACATTGCAAGAATTAGATGTTTTGTTTCCATTCAAGACTTGGAGAAACGTGTTCATGCCTTTATCACAAGCAGGGTGGATTATTGTAATGGTCTCCTCACCGGCCTTCCAAAGAAGACCATTAGACAGCTGCAGCTCATCCAGAACGCTGCTGCCAGGATTCTGACTAGAACCAGACAATCTGAGCATATCACACCAGTCCTCAGGTCCTTACACTGGCTTACAGTTACATTTAGGATTTATTTTAAAGTACTTTTACTCGTTTATAAATCACACAATGGCATAGGACCTAATTACTTTGCAGATATGCTCACTGAATATAAACCTAACAGACCACTCAGATCATTAGGATCGAGTCAGTTAACAAATACCAAGGGTTCACACAAAACAAGGTGAGTCCGCTTTTAGCTATTATGCTGCACCCAGTTGGAATCAGCTTCCAGAAGAGATCAGATGTGCTAAAACATTAGCCACATTTAAATCCAGACTCAAAACTCATCTGTTTAGCTGTGCATTTGTTGAATGAGCACTGTGCTACGTCCGAACTGACTGCACTGTATCTTATGTATAATCATTTTCTATTTTTAACTGTTTTAAATTCATTTTAAATCAATTTCTAAATCATTTTAGAAGTTTTTAAGTTCCCTGTTTTATTGTTGTGATTATTTATTTTATTTTATTTTTTATGATTATTTTACTTACTTTTATGTAAAGCACTTTGAATTACCACTGTGTATGAAATGTGCTATATAAATAAACTTGCCTTGCCTTGCCTTGAATAAATTGCATATTTATCTTCCTGTATGGCTTTCCGCCCCCCTTGTAGCACAACAGGCTAATACAGTTTCAACATCAATCAGTTTCGAGACCATTCATTTCTTGGCAAGTACCCTGTTGGGATACAAGCAACAGTGATTGTATTTGTGAAAAAAAAAATCCCACTGTAATAGGAAAATAGTGTTTTGATATTGTTTGTTCAGTATACTGTACTGTACATGTGCACTTTGTGAAATAAGACTCATTAATTCACATATTTAATAGAGAACTGTTTTGGATCAATCATGACACAAACAATCTTAACATAAGCAAAATCATGACCTATATATAGTGCAAAGGCAGTGTGATAAAGATAAAGTAGCTAAGCACCAGTTACCCACAAACCAACATTATATACTGTATCTTGCATGTGTTCCAGCATTTTAATGTCAACTTAAAACAACAATCTGCATTATTTCGGGGAAGCTTTTGTCCAGGCTGAAGTGCAATTTAAAGTTGTGTTTACTACAGCTTGCAAGCAGACCAAAAAAAATTGAGGTTTTGTCCTCAGGTAATGTTTCAAGTGGAAATTACTCATGTGACAGAAATAATTAACCCAGTCTGCCCGTTATCCCAACACGAAACATTCCTTTTAAATGTACAAATAATATTAATAATAATAAAACAAAAGCTACTACAAAGTAGCAGTGTAACAGTGCTTGCAGCATTTTCCACCAGTTATATTGCAAACCTTCAACACTGGCATTAGCAATAATGCATTCAAGTAAACATCACTGTTGCACATTTTCAAAGCCAAAATGTATCGTTTTTTAGTATCTGAAAATATTTTCTCCTATACCAGTTTAATATGCAATGACAGTTTAAACAAGCCATTGAGCATGAGCATCCCAGCCAGTCTGACATAACAACCTTGGCAATAGTTAGGGGTTAGTCTGACCATTGAAAGGTGGAGAATAGTGCTTAAGAAACCTGTTTAAAAATACTTATTTGTGCAATTTTGCAATTCAATTTGGTCAATAAAGTGGTGCAAAAATGACACGATTCAGCTTCAACATCATTTCACTAGTTATTTCAGTACTTATTCTTCTGTATTAAATTTCCAACCCTTTGAATGAAACGGCCAATTCTATTGTCGTGTCCCTGTGTCTGCTGGTTTGTATAACTGCTATGGTCATTCATGGGCTGTCTTCTTAAAAAGACAGAATTCCTTGTTTTCTCGCTTACTTGACTCTGTGCAGGTACATAGGCAGGCTGGCCTGCTGTGGGACTCCTGCTTTCAAACGAGCAAAGCGGCTCAAATCTGCTATACAGCCTGTTTACTGGTACTTGTTGCTTTGACACCAGATCCGATCTGGTTAGTGTCGAGTTTGTCTTCTCCTTCTGAGAAACGACCGTGGATTGCTCCTGTGTTTTGGAAGTCTCTGCATTTGCAGGTGTGTGAGACGGATGAAGCTCTTCGGTGCTAAAGCGAGGCGCAGATGCCTCTCCCGCCAGGCCAGGAGAGTGATTCTCAGCTCCAGGGATCTTCCCATTAGCTCGCTTCAGTCTGCTGCTCTCAGTGGACTTGGTGGAATTGGCAGTGCTACCCTGGTGTTTCTTGCCTTGCGTGTTGTCATCATAATCTGAGAGAATCGTATCTGTGCTGCTTCCCATTTTGAGACTTTCTGAGTTCTTTCCTTTCGGTGAGCTGTCCCCCTTTTGTGGGATGTTTAGAAGGGATTTTATTTTCTTAGTGCTCCTTTTCAAGAAGTGCTGCGATGATACGCTGTTTGGTTTTGAAGGCTGACTGTCCTCCGTGTCCAGAAGCGTTGCTGACACAGTCCTCGAGGGAGGCTCTTGCCATATGTTTCCTGAGGTAGTTTTGCTCTCATCTGCCTTTTTGAAATCATGATGTGAGACGGACCTCTGGTCCTCTTTGAAATTTGGCGTGTATGCTCCATTTCTGGGATTCTCGTTTGCAGACATGTTGCAGATTTTCTGTCTTCTAGGTAAAGATGCATACATGTAACTTGAGGGCTCGTTAAAGTCACTGTTATATGTATTGCACCTGGGAGCAGCCAAGCTGTGCCTTTTGTATTGGTCATCTTGCTGGTAGTCATGCTCGTTGTGTGCAAAATGATTTTTGGCTCTGTTTAGACTTGCATATATTGCATCCCTTCCGGAGCTATAGGATGTGTTACTTCCTGAGTTTTCTAAAATCTGTATACTGCGCCTCTTTTGCATGTAGTCATCGTGCTGTGCTGTCTGATTCCGCTGGGTTGAGGAATACATCTGAGCGCTTGACTGAATTCGTGCCGGATCTTGGTTGGAGGATGCTGAATTATTGGAGTAGCTGTTCGTCTCTGGTTGTTCCGGTATGGTGGAAGTGAAAACAACCGATGACCTGATGCGAGAGTGTTGCAGAGGAGACATTTTGTTCTCCTCAAATTGGTCCAGATAATCGCAGTTCTCACCGTAAGGTGTGTCATTGCTGTTGTTGAGGTAAGACTCTATCCTCCATGTCCGAAGGAAGGACTTGGAAGTACTTGCTAAACTGGGCAGGTTTTGCCTCATGTTGAGAATTTGTTTGTCTTGGCCATGGTAAGACTGGCGCATGTTTGAGCCTCTGAACATCGGGTTGATGACGTAACTTTCGTACTGGTTGTCCACGTTGTTGGAGAATCCGCCATAACGGTTGCTCTCTGCTGCCACGTTCCAATTACTAGAGCCATACTTGGGCAATTTTTGCAGATACACAGGCTCCTGCCGTTCTCCTGCGTAGCTGTGTCTTTTGTAAAACTCTGATGTGTCTTGAAGGAATCGAGCATGCGGTGTAACAAGTGGTCTTTCTTCAACCTCTCTCAGTGCAGAGAATCCTGATCTCCTTTCACAGGCTTGCCGGTAAACAGCGTCAAGCGTGTGCCTTAAATGATCTTTCCTTTCAAAGGGGTTGCTGGAATGAATCAGATATCCATCCATTTTGCCATTGGGCTTCGTCTCACACTGGTTCACACTGGCAGCTTGAAACTGAGCTGGGACTGTCGATCGAGCGTACAATGTCCGAAATTCCTCATCATAAGTCTCCACTAATTGGCCTGTTATAACCTGAACCATGCTGAGGTTGATCTTCTCGTAAGACCACATGAAGCTGTCAAACAAGAAATGAACATAAACATAGTTATTAAATTCTGTCCTAGCAACATGCAAGTGTGTTGGAATGCAGTTTATCTTGGGTAAGTTTTAAATGACTGCAATCATTTAAAAAAAATGCTTCTGAAAGCCAGAAATTTGTGCACTGTTTGTTGACATACGTTAAATGTTTTTGCAGTCCTTATATAAAGTGGCCCAGAGAAGTATATGAAGTATACGACACATTTACGAGAAGTATAAGCCACATTTTAATGCATTTTTAAGCATGAATGGCTTTGGATTATAATGCAATAGCCATTCATTTTCATTTGAGCAAATCTCCTCACAAAAAAAATAAAATAAAATGAATACCCTGAGGGAAACCCAAACCCAAACAAAGAATAAAGAAATAAAAATAAATAATTACTATTATCATTAAATTAATTATAAAATAAAATAATAAAACAAATGCTGCCTCACCTGTATGATCCAAAAAATACTTTTTGGCAGTCAACAAGAAGAAATTTCTGCCCCATTCCTCCATGGAACTTTACCCCAGATTTGCAACAATATTCCTGGCCTTTCACTGTGCGTATCCTCATATTCTATAGCCAAGAAAAAAAAAGATAGGGAAAATTTAGCAAGAAAACAGGCAACTAAAAATATGCAAGTATGCATATATGGCATGCTGTCTGAGGGGAGGGCTCTGAGCTTGGAATTTAGCCCAAGCCCAGAGAACTCCCTCACTATCCCAAGCTGGGATAGGAATAGTTAGGAGGGAGGAATTGGGGTGGAGGAGACATGCTAGAAAAAGTTAAGTTGGCTGTATGTATACTATTATGCTAATTAAGTTGATTATCTGAACTGCTCCTCCCAAGCTTTGTTAATAAAACATCATGAAGTACCACAATGTCTCGGGCACAAGCCTGAATGTAATTAAGAAATTTGGTAACACTAGGATTAAGATAAGGGAACACATATTCACTATTAACTAAGAGTTTGACCTCCAAAAGACTGCAAATTTGCTGCTTATTAATAGTTAGTAAGGTAATTGTTAAGTTTAGTTATGGGGTGGATTAAAGGATCTAGTTAATAGTGAATAGTGTTCCCTAATCTAAAGTGTTACCAGAATTTAAATTCAATTTAAATTAGTTTTGTTCTGAGAGAGTTCTCAAAGAGTAGTAATGAATATATGATTGATTGCCCTTAGTAAATATAATTGGTTATCAAAAAGTCTGATGCAATATAACTTCCGCCTCTGAAATAATTTACTTTCTTGCTGATGTGACAATTCTCTCTTACTATTCCTCCAACCACCTTTTTTCATTCCGGTTGTAAGATGTACTTTTCATCCAATCAATTCCCAATGAACAAAGTCCTGTCCAGTATTTTTTTCTACTGAATATCCTGTTTTACTCAAACATACAGTATATTTGGTGTTTCATGTTGATTTGATGAGAAATTACACAGAGACATTAAGTCTGTTTAGCAAAAATGAAATGAAAGGCAAACAAACCTCATTATTGCTTTGCAAACAAAGATAATGACAGTAAGTCTGTCTGGTGAGGCCAAGGGTCCTTTCTTATCACTACTGCTAAAGCAACAAAGCTGTTAAAGTTTATATGTACCATCTGTGTGCACCCAAACAACACTATTGACGATGGCCATGTCTTGTGCAACTGTAAAATGAAAGTTTCTTGTGTCCACGGTGAAGAAAGTCTGTTAAATTTCATTTAAAATAGTAATTCAACCATATAAATTTCAGGATCTGCATCAGTTGCTGTTGCTATGCTGTGTAGTGACATTTGAATATATTGAGTTCACAGACATTCAAAAAATTTCAGTAGCAGAAAAATACTCTGATGATGGCACTCTGATGAGGTGTGGTGATAATTTTTTTTAATTGCAGCTTATTTTTCATAAAATAATAGTCAATACCCTTGGGGAAGAAGTGGGAGGGACAGTGTTTCCAGTTCATAGCTTCTTTATTTGGCTCGTCATCAGTACATGAATATTTCCAGGTGTCGTCATATTTGACAAGAAAGTCCATGTGACTAATGGTTAACTGATTTGCATACAAAGAGCAAAGACGGTATTTCATTGAAATTGATCAGGTTGAAAAAAATATATATATATATAATATATATATACTGTATATATATATATATTTATATATTAGTTTTTTTTCTTTCTTTTTTTTCGGTGGTTATGTATATGTTTAAGTTTCTCAAAGAACAGCTCTTTCATTTCAACAACTTTCATTTCCTTTATCGCCCTGAACAAAGAAAAAAAAGTTCTGAGAGACGAGAGCTCTGTAAAAGTAACAAGAGTAACAGCATGACAGGTTTGCAGATTGCTGTTGACATTTTGTTTTTCTGGTTATGCATTCTGTCAGTCAAATTTTTACATTTACATCAGCCCTAGCCATCAGCTAGAAGAATATAATGCAGATAAATGAGGAAATCTGGTCACACACAGGAATCAAATATATGTATCTAATAACAAAAATTGCATGTGTTGCTCTTGACAACTGCATTTTGAAGCTCTTGAATCAACATGGTCACAGACATACAGTTGCTGTCCCCTGGGAAGGTCCTCCTCAAGAGCTTGAAAGCCACAACTGCGTGATGTGTTCAAGTGATTTTGGCCAGTATAAAATCTGTGTTTCTCTCAGGATGACAGAAAGCCTTTTTAGCATGGTTGTAGCAAATTTAGGTGTGTAATTGATGTTTTATTTATTTATTCATTCATTTATTGGATAATTTTCATTCTGCCACAGAGAACAGGGATGCTCGTCAAAGTCGAGTAGCATCATACTGTGTCTCTCTTTCACTTGTGACTTTGAGGGAATGAGACACAGTTTATCTCAAGCTTGGTTAATGTTGGAGCTTGAGATAAACTGTGTCTCGTTCCCTCAAAGTCACAAGTACATTTGATCATGATGCAAAAGTCATGACGAAACATGCTTGTGTGGGGAGACGTGTAAAAACTGAGCTTCATCTTATGACACTGTGCCTGCCGTTACGTTTGCAGTCGCATCTTCTTTGACCTTTGATCCTTTGATTTGTTGCTTTTAGTGTGGTGTTCTGGTTAATGCACTTCCATAGTGAAAATAACCTCTATGGCTCTGTTCGAATTAAATTACAAAATTTAAGAAATGTTATTATAATTAGCCTTCAATCATTGCAAGGAATGTGTGTTCATTTTACAAATGAAACTAAACTGCACCATGTTTATAAAATGGTAATTTATTAAAGGGGCCATTGATTTCACCTTTTTAACTTTAGTTAGTGTGTAATGAGGCTGTTTGGTCGTAAACAACATCTGCAAATTTATGACGCTCAAAGTTTAAAGCAAGGGAGAAATTGTCTTTTACAAAATTCACATTGTAAGGCCTACAACAAATGACTGGTAGGGACTACAACGAGCTGCTTCCTGGGTCAGTGACATCACAAACCCTTAAATTTACATAAGCCCCGCCAACACGCAAAAGAGGGGGTGGGGCCATGTTGGGTTGCTTTAAGCCTTCTACACACTGCACAGTTTTAGCAATGCTATAAGATCATTATAAATCACTCTGTGCAACATGGATCTAATAAACTTGTGCGACATGCATGCAATACTGTATGATGATGACACCTCGTGACACGTACAGTAGGCTATGATGCAAGTTACTATTGAAGAATAAAACGTCATTAGCATGCGCTAGTAGTGAACAAAAAGAGCAACTGCCAGTTTGGCAGTTGTACTTTTTATTTTTGCTGAAAATAGAATAAGCTGTGAAAGAAGAAGTTAAAAGAGTTTGAGGTAAGCAGTTTTAAGTTTTAGCACCATGTTGCATTGATTTCATGTTGCATTTTTATTGGCTGGTCAGTAAACGTGGGTCATAGCAGCAAACACAGTGTGTGATGATCATGCAGAATTTTTGACAGGGAAAAAATATTCGCCGGTTATCTTTGGTTGCAAGACCTTGACAACAGACGTCTCTGGACGGCTCTACACACTGCATGAGTTTCAGCTGTCCCAGACGAAAGATTGGCATCATGAAACAATCGTGATGATTTCTGTGATTGTGGCTCCTAAACAGTGGTCCTATATCGTACAGTGAGAGAGGTTCAAAGATGGCCGTTGTCACAGTCTTACGAACAAAAACATCGCCATTGCACAGAGTCGCAAACACCATCATGGTAACACACATGATACTGTATTTGTGTGTGGTCATCTCTTAAATAGGGATTAAATTGGCAGTTTGATTTTGACAGTTTGTTTGTCAGTTCATTTAATTTCATTTCATTTATGTTTCAGTACAGAGAGTATGTTTTGATCCAGTACACACATTCTGTCTCCGTTAGCGAGCGCACTCAATCGAGAAAACCCTTTCATGCACAGGTTCATACGTTAAGCAATATGCTTCCCTCTTGTCAATGGTAGAGAAGCAACATATTTGTCTAGAGCGGCACTGTTTTCTTGAGCAGAATGGGACGCTCAGACACACTCAGACCCTCTCAGACACGCACTGCACTTCGCTTCACTGCCTGCTCTGCGTTTCAGTGAAACCACACAATGAAACGCAACCAAATGCACACTTTCTGATGCAGCAGCACTGTTGGCTTATTAAAAGGTGTATACAAGGCAAAGCCAGAATCATACCACTGGACCAAAACATAACTTAAAGGTGTTTTGGAATAATTATCCATCTCTATATTTTATGTATTTCATTTGATTTATTCTTTTTTGCATGCTTGTTTTCTAGCAAACATAAGCAAAAAGGGTGTTAATATAGTAAATTATGCTGTTTTGGGATGGAGGTGATTTTAATGACACATGACTTGAAGGCAAAATACAGTAGAATATGGGCACTTACCCTGAGTTTTTGGATTTGGATGTCTTGTTTTTCTATCATATTAAGAAAGCTTTTGAAGTGATTTTGGTCGAGGAGAATGTAGACAGGAACACCTCTGACTGAGGCATCTACCACTTCTTTAAAGATGTCCACGTCGGTGAAAACATCCATTGCGATTGCTATGACCTGTATAGACATAAAAATGAAAACATAATAGAAACGTCAGCCTCAGAGGATTTTTGGGCATTCGCTTTCAGAACAGGCAGTCTATGATATTCTCTTAAATCAATGACATCCCTGTCAGTTACACAAAGCTGAACAAAGCAGAGGTGCAAAACAGAGGTGTCAGCCCAGAAGCTGCTTCAGTTTATTAAAACGGCACCCTTTGTTTTTCTGTGTATTCAAGAAAAACACATCTAGGCCGATTTGAATAACTTGAAAGGTGGCTTTCATGAAACCGACGGGGGATGATATGTATTTTCTTGGGCCTTTTGCCTAATATTAAACAGAAAGAAGTCAGTGGAGAAGATTGTACGGTTTGTACTATATTATTAAAAGCCTTAGTCCTAGTCCATATGTCTTTCAGGAAGACCGACATTCCTTGATTCAAGCCTTGACAGGTTTAAGATGTTCCATTAATGCTGAATGACAATGAATCTTAGCGCAAGTCATATCTCGCCACACCCTGGAAAACATGTACTGATTAACAAATGATTAATAAAGAATTTCTACAGAATTTGATGGGACCTTGTCAGTATGAACAATATTGTACAGCATATAATCTTGACTGACCTTTACAGTTTTGTATTTCAAATAAAGCAATGAGAGACTTCATGAGAGATTTTTTACCATGACTAAGGTACCACTCAAAGATGCACAACAGCAATATGAAAAAAAGATGCTTCATAAAATAAAGCTTGAAAATAAGCAAGCCTTCAATTATGCTTGTTTAGCTCATCACCTCTGTACATGCTCACATTTTTAAACCGAGTATATCTTGTTTACTTAGACATAATAATAACCCATGTGTTTTCCTGCATGCTGTACTTTTCATTTATCGCTCACAGAGAGAGTCCTCATGCATTCTTATTCAAAGTGTCTCTTCTCATCCCCATCTTAAGGAGCCGTTCAGCCTTTCTAATTTACTTGTTCGTGTGTCATTGAAATACTGAACAGGCTTCATTACTGTCAGGCAGAATCAAAGCTAATAATATATTTTTACTGCTTTTAAGATTCCTTTGTTCTGAAAACACACGTACAAGTAAAGCATATGCTACATTGCACTCTGAAATACAAGTAAACACTTATAATGGCAATTATGAATTTAAAAGCTTGCAAGAAAAAAAAAACTCTTCTCACACCTGCTTCCACTCGTTTATGCAAAAACTCATCAACACATCTACAAATAAAAATGAAGTAAAATTCCCGGGAACCTCACACTGCTGATGTGCTGTCGATATATTCCATTGTATTATGTTCTATTGTCTACATAAATGAAACCGTCTTCAGTTTCATTGAATCTTGGCTTGGCAGAGGCTAGTATATCAGTCGATATCATTTGGCACCCTAGATGAGAATCCTCCCCCCAAACACACCTGACAAGATACTGTATACGTTGCTCAAGTGTTTCATCGCTGTGAGTCGACTCTAGGGAGCACATGTAATCAATGCGCCAGAGCCACACAAGGTGCAGTTCATTCAGCACACTGAGATTGGTTTGGGAAATCCACGGCCTCGTGAGATTCTGTCCTAGGTGGTCACCTAATGGGTCTGATTCTGCTCGGCACAGGGGGGCACGGGGGGGGGTAACTGAAAAGTGATCCATGATCTATTAAGATTTTTGTTCACAAGCAAATTGGCATGCTTCTTGCACTGAAAATGGAAAGCAAATATTAGCATCACTGAATCATACCAACAAATATTTAATTTATTAACAAATTATTCATTTATAATGCATTATACTACTATAAGGCACATGTCCAACCTGAAACAGATACATACTGTATACTGTATACTAGCAAATCTGAACTGTTTGATTGTTTATAATATTGTAAACTGTAAACAATATTATCAGCCAGCCAGATATATAATGAAATTTACCGTAGATGTATAGTACATCCAACTTTACCTGAATACATGCTCACATAGTGCAGTATATACTATATAGCAAATGTATGCTGCTTGATTGATAATTATGGTACAAAATGTAAACTATATTATCATTTAGATCTATATGTGAAGCTGGATGGCTTTCCTGTAGCTCAAATGGTAGAGCATGGCGCTAGCAACGCCAAGATCATGGGTTCGATTCCCAGGGAAAGCAAGAGCTGATAAAATGTAAAACTGTAACTTGAATGCAATGTAAGTCGCTTTGGATAAAAGCGTCTGCTAAATGCATAAATGTAGTATATGCAACTTTACATGAGTATACTCATGTAGGATGATATATGCTAAATAGCAAATCTCAACAGCACGATTGCTTGTATCGTTGCAAAATGTAAATTATATTATTAGCACTCAGCTCTAATCAGTTAAATATGACTATATTAAAATGTTATAAGAATTAACATTACATGATGATGCATGAATGCTGTAATGCATGCTTACAATTCTGAAAATTTTTCAAAAAGAAATGTTTTTTTCAGAAAACTCTGGCTATTAGGGACTAGCCTGACTACGTCGACTTCGTACTTCCGCTCAATTTCAATTCGCTTCTGTACTCAGTCTGATATAGCATCCCAGATTATCTCCGGCTCCGCACCAGCCATCCAACCAACAAACAGGGGGCGGGCTGAGAGCCGTGACGTAGACGCTAAGCGCTGAATTTAAGATTGTAGTTTAGGTTAGGGAAATCTAAAACGACAGTGGACATGGAGACACGGGATGCTATTCGCTCTGTTGTGGAGAACATTCCCGGCATTTGCCAACTGAAGCCCGAACAAGAAGAGTGTTTGGTTCACATTTTGAATGGAGGTGATGTTGTGGCTCTACTCCCGACAGGTTTTGGGAAAAGTTTAATTTATCAACTGTTACCGATCGTCAGCGAGAAACTGGGGAGACCAAAGTCCGGCAAGGCGATAATTGTGATTTTGTTCCCCTTGGTTGCCCTTGTGGACGATCAGGTTAAGGAGGCAGCAAAACTCGGTCTGTGTGCTGCACAGCTTGTCGTGCACAATGATCGAGAAATCATGGAATTTATTTTTGGTAGCCCCGAATCCTGGATTCTCAATCCAAAATGGCGAGCTATGTTGGCATCAACCCTATACCAAGACAACCTCGTCGCACTAATTGTACCGTGGATGCATAGATTTACTTCACATAATCTGCAAAAGTCGTTCACTAGCCATCTTCACTCCGGTATTTCGCTCGATGGTTTTGTTTTCGCCGCATACCTGTGTTTACAGCGGAAGTTCGAAGCGGCTGAGCCGGCGCATAACATACGTCATAACCAAACGTTATGTGATTGGCTTACGGTTACACCAATGATTTTAAACTTCAGACAAGCACCCCCCCCACGAGAAAGTAAACGCTTGTCAATTATGCCCTTCCAGACTCTGTCTACGAAGCAAAGCGAAGTAGCAGAGTTTGGTATTACCAGGCTAATTAGGGACAAGATTTGGGAGAAATCGGTAATTTAGTTTTTGCATTGTTATGCATAGACTGTAGATTATCATGTGATAGTAAGTAATGATTCACATATACAGTATGTATTCATTAAGAAACCTTTCAGAATTCATTGATGTTCTCCACCTACATATGGATTGGGAAGAAACATAAAGTCTGGATTCTGCTGTGACTTCCATTATATAATGCTTAATCAAATTATATATTCACATCCTGTTTTTTTTAATTATTTTTTTTACTTATAAAATTTGGCCAACAGTGAATTGATGAGAGCCCATTTTGATGATATTGTTCTCAATCACATGCATGTATCTCAGTCCATTTGTGTACAATATTCATTAGAAGCTCTTAGACGTGCTTCCTCATTATTAAATGAGCCAGAGCTTTAATCATCTCTCATTATCAAAACACAAATAAGATTGCATTGCTCAGAAAGGAGACATTGCTTTCTCACTTATTACTAATAAAGACTGCTCCACACCCCAGAAGCAAGGCTTTCTTTGCATGACAAAATGTTGTTTTTTTTTATGTGGTAAAGCTTGCTTCTCATAGGCACACCTAGATATTTCTGGCACTCCTGTCTCCTCAACTGCAAAGGGAGTGATCATTTCAGCATTGATATCCATTGTTTGCTGTGTGTTTGTTCAGCACAGTTTAGCTGCCACTGTTGCTGTGGAGAGACTGCTGTAATCTGTACACGACTGATGCCTGAGGGAGAAAGTGAGGTACCTGGCCTTATCACATCTTTAGCAAGAGTTCAAGACGTCACAACTGTGGGGCTGCTTTCAAACACCGCGATTTAAAGGAAATCAATTTATATCCTCCTCTCTGATTATGAGGGAATCGTGAACAGGCAGGGCAGTGAAAATGGTTCACACTTTTCCCATATTCCTGTAACAATGCAACGGTTCATTGCTCTGACAGACAGCAATGCTGCTCTCATCAGTGCCTTGTACCAAAAACATATACAAGATTATGGACACCTACTCATTACAATTATTCAGACACAGAAAGAAAAAAATCAAACATTCACTACATTGGCAAATTATATTTCAGAGGCAGTTTAAGGGTTTAATTCTGACGCCAAATTCATAAAGAAATAAATAAGAAATTGTATTTTGCTTTCATTTTCATGGCAATTAAGCACAAAAAAATACATAAAATAAAATAAAAATAATAATAATAATAACAATACAATAACAATAACAATAACAATAAATAAATAAATACAAAATCAGTGGCTCTTTTTTCCTGTTCTGCATGTGCATACTATAGGTAGTAACTATAGTAATTGCATTAAATGTGAAATAATCAGTTAAGTCTGTATAGTTTATTTATATTACTGGAAATGGAAATATACTCTATCTATTTTCTAAATTCATATTATTGATCTCTGTGAATGATTCATCCATGCATATGTTTCCTTTTCTTTTTTTTGGCCTTGTAATTTTTGTCATAACTGGACCCTCCAGTGAAAACAACAGATTAACTCTGGTAACAGATGCAGGACTTCTCCGTTCATTTAGCCTACTTAAACCCCGCCCCTTTCTTACAGCTGACTGTTCAGACACATTCAGTCAGTCTGCCTCCATCCAATCAACAGCAGATGAGAGAACTTTGTGACTTTAATGAGAAAATAGATGTTATGGTATTTAATTTAGAAAATGTTTAGCTATCATTGAAAAATCAATAATGGGAATATACTTAATTGTTAAGAAAATAATGTCACATTGAACTAAAGATAATTTATATTTTTTCTTTTGATTTTGGAGTGAAATCTAAGCCGACCATATTTTCTTTCCTCATCTTTTAATCGCTCACTAACAATTACATAGCAGTGCTGGGCGCAAAGACAACATTCAATTTAGAGGTAATTAATTGAATGTAAGGCTTTAATTCCACACTGTCAGGCGTGTCAAACCCTGTTTTTTACAGTCTATGGTCAAACCTTAGCTAAATGTATCAAATTGAAGATACACAAAATGATGTAGCTAAAAACTGATTTTATTTCAGCCTTAAAGTGTACTCTGAGAGCCCATATGATGTTTTTAATGTAGTGTGCTAACATCATTTATTTAGAAAGACATGTCTTTGGGGGAAATTTTCTCTTTACTCTAAAGGTAGAAGCTGTCTGCAAGGCTGAACACATCGAAAAGCACGTCTATATGATAGGTGATTCCAGTGACGATCAAAGACACACTTTGTATCTCTACATTTAAAAGATCTCTGCTCATATAGCCTTGATCTGTTACTAATGGACCCTAAAGAAAAACAGCAAGCAACACTAACTCACTCTAGTCTAGAAGATGCCCAGAAAATACTTTTTCAGAGGCACAGACCTTGTTTGAATAAAACAATTTATTCATATTATATGAAAAAAAATAGCCATTTTGTTAGCTACCTTTGTTTATTAAAAAAAAAAAAAAAAAAAAAAAAACCTTACACAGATAATTTTCAATCAAAAAAGTATTTTTAAAACCATAAAAATGTAAAGCAAAAACCTTACTAAAAGTTTTCGATCAAATTACTCATTCCATGAAGCTTTTGCGGATGACGAAGCACACGTGAATAAGTGAACCAATAACAAACATGGATACAAATACAACTATGACTTGATGTGTAGTGCTTCACTGGAATTTGGAAAATAAACACTGACTTGTGGCTTCCTCAGAAGCATATTTCATTGCTTTAGCTTTGGAGCTTATGGTAGGCTTTTAACATTATTGCTCAATATCAATTAATCCATGTAGAAAATGAATGGGACATGCAAAATCCGATTGTACACTCTATTAGACTTTCAGACTTTCACATGATCTACAGAAGGACTGATTTCAAAGAGGCGTTTATTTACACCCCTTTCAGCATGCTGTTTTATCAACATTACCTGCCTGGCATCCTGTATTTGTTTGCGGATCACTTCCTTGATAGTGGGGCTGTTTTGCCTTGGCGGGTGGAACAGCAGGTCTATGTTGGTCTCGAGCCTTCTGTGCGGGGCGTCTGGCCAGCCTAAATCCAGGTTTGGCGGGTCAGTGTCCGAGTGAGTGGGCCAGTACGTGCCTGTGGAGGACGTATCGTCCTGTGGACAGTCCACATCCTCAGAGTGGTTGCTGGTGGGGGGCTGCACAGCACTCTCTGTAATATGGTTGATTTCCTCATCAGAGAGGAAACCGCATATGCCTTCCTCTTTGATGAAATTTCGATAAGAAGCTTCCCCCTCTTTGACCAGGCAGTCGATGGCTAACCGATACGCTTCCTTGTAATGCGGCTGTATGTAATCTTCCACCTTGAACTCTCCATTTGAGGAGGACAGCAGTGAAAAATCGGATTCCATCACGGTGTCGATTTGGATTCCTCAAAACACTGTACAGCCTTTGCCACCTAAGAAACAACACACATGATCAGCAATTCTGTACATCAACAAAATTATGTAACAACTCACCTAGATACATGCATAATAGCATCTTGCATGGATTTAAATTTTGGTTCGGTAACACTTTATTTTGATGGTTATTTTGAGCATTATGTTGTCAATAAGTAACTTTGCACCTTCAAGTGAACTAACTCACATTAGAGTGTAAGTAGACTGTTTGATTAATATGTGCTAGCTCTTTATTGTGATGGTGTCCCAACAGATTCTGACTATAAGTAACTTTGCAAGAACATGTCAACTTATTCTAACCTTAACCCAACCAGTCTACTAATACTCTACTAACACTAGTGAGAGTTAGTAGATATGTAGGTGCGAACAGAATGCATTAAAGGGACCATCAAAATTAAGTGAAACTGGTGCTTCTTCTTGGCTATTAAGGCCGTGTTTTCCAAGCTTTACACATTTCTTGCTTATTGGTTTCAGCCACGTATGCAAAATGTTTCCAATAAGACGCTCAAAGAACAGCCATCACTGCAGGGGCGTAGCAGCCATTTTAAAAGTGGGGGGGGGGGACAGCTGTCAGGTGATGTGACCCTCAAAGGAAAATAAATTATGTACATAATGTACAAAGTAAGTACATTCATGTTCATATAATAAATTCTAAATAGAATACCAATTGGCGTTTTAGAGCACCATAGTTGCAATTTTGGGAACATGCCATGATAGCTTACAGGAACTTATTTTGTGATATCATACTCAAATTTGAAAAATAACTTCAGGACTTGGGACTTTGAGACCACTGTGAACATCTATATTTGAGAACATTTGAGACCACTGTGAACATCTGTATTTTCTGATGAAGTAAATATATACTTTTTATGAAATAAAGATATTTTATGGACAATATTTCAATTACACTACACTTGAACAATAATGTTTATCTTAATTCTTAACACTTGGACTTGGAAAATGATAATTCTACTCTGGATAATTCTACTTTAAACATTTAGGAGCACAGTCAAAAATTTAGGAGCACCTTCTAATCAATAATCAAAAATTCTGATCAAAAATTAACCTTCCCTTTATGAGGCGATATTTGACTCAAAGTGATTTACAGGGAATTTAGTTTTTACCTTAGTAATGGCATTTTTGTATCTTTATTAAAAGTATGTCATCTTTTATGTCAAAAAATACAATTATAATTATATATATATATATATTTATTTATTTATAAGCTTTTTAACATTTCTAATTAAAACAACAGAATAAAAACAAGAAGAATAAGAAGTAGATTAAGAATAAGTTACCAATCAAATGAAATTAGTATTTAAGAAATAAATTTGTACTACAGAGGTGGCACAGAAGAACACATAAGTGCCTTGTAGGTGTATTTTCAGACGATTAATGAGGCTCAGAGGTTTTGATTTTTTTTTTTTGAATATAGAAATATTAAATGATTTAAATAACAGAAAAAGATACTTTAAAAATTAAACTAAAACTGCCAGTAGGTGGCGGCAAGTCACTGATTTGATCACTGAATCATTCATTCAATTGATTTGTTCGAAAGGCTGATTCATTCAGGAACGAAGTACGTGAGTCTGTCTTTGTGAATGGGTAATTGAATCATTGACTCACTAGATTCATTTAAAAACTCATAAACATTCATGAACGAAACACCGCTGTGTTTGAATGGAGATTTGCAGAGGCTCAGCTGTTACTTTGTCGGAAACTATTTTCGTTGACGAAATAGAGCAAAATAAGGCAATAGTGTTGTAGTCAGACAATATAAGTCACTTAATATTAACTTCTTGTTTAATTAACTGTTGTATTAAATCAATATCACATTTGCAAACTCTAATAATCATTAAAAGCTGTCACTCATCTTTCACTGCACAATGAATCTCTTATTTATACTCTGTCTACACTTTGTTTGTTATGTCTGTCTGTGATACATTACTCAATTGCAAAAGCAAGTAAGTTAGAAACCTTTGAAGCTCCCTCAGCGCAAACACAAATATGCTGATCGGTCAGTTGCACAGGTGCTCCTAAATATTTTTTCATAGTCTACTCGCATGTAGCAGTTTTCAGTCGCAAATGTGACTTAAATGGTCGCACTGTAGAGGCCTGATTACAGAAGGTTAAATCATAACATGGAAATTTGATCGCGTGAATCATGTCATCGCGACATAACACATACTTACTGTTTGTTAAAAAAAAAAAGGACATAATCGTCCTCTGCTTTTTTCTGGGTTGCATTTTACCCCAGACCGCCAAAGAGCAAAGAAGTTAATGAATGAAACCGCGAGAGTAGCAGGAGATTTGAAGCTCATGGCAGATGCGCCCAAGAAATGATTTGCCTTGTGATTGGCTGAATGTTAGGTCATTCAAATCTAAGTAACAAATCAGAGAACGTGGGTGGAAATATTGGCGGTGGGTCAAAAAAAGTGCGGGGGACTGTGTCCCCCCCCCCCCCCCCGGCTGCTACGCCCCTGCGATCACTGGCTTCTAGACAAGTTGTATTCTACAAAACCAGTTTTGTGCTTGAGGCCCTACCATTTATCTTAAAGGTGCTGTATGTAAGTTTTTGACTCTACTAAAGCATAAAAATACCATAATATGTTTGCAGATATTTAAGTTAACATACTTGTTTATCTGAAAAACAATGTTACAGTCAATTATTCTCCTTTGAAAATGTGCGTTCCGGGCCGGAATGTCGGTCTCTGTTTTGGTTTGTGAAACCCGCCCACTGCCAGTTTACCCAATTGTATTTCGGCACCCTGGGTTGCCAGTTGGCGGAAAACACAGCGTATTTCATGTCAATCATCGTCATGTGCGCTCGTTTATGTTGGTGTCATTAATCTGGCAACCTGCGTGTGCATCAAGTCTGAGGAGGAGGGGCTGGGCAATACCTAGTTCAACCGCTAGGTGTCAAACCTACATACAGCACCTTTAACTCTGTTGCTATCATGGCTTGTTTCATTGCAGGAAGTGCTTGTTTGAACATGTTACTTCTACTCACTCATTTAGTTTGGAATGATGGATCGCATGCATCAGTACCATCACTCTGAACTTACGTTTTTTATGATGTGTCTTTAAAAACATAATATCCTGGACCCTAGACACATTTTTGTCTAGTAAATCCTACCTCCCCTCAACACCACCAACTAGCAACAGAAAGCAGAAAATCATGCCTGTGAATATTAGGCATTTAGACTGGACCCAAACGTTCCCTACCCAAAGTTATATGATTACTGCACTTGTCAAGACATTACATCTGGATTTTAATACTGTATATATATATAGTGTTTTGTTGGTATTACTATTATTACTAAGCTATTACTAATATTGATTTTGATAAGTTAATAATAATAATAATTATTATTATTATTATTGTTATTATTAAAAACTGTTGCTTTGCCTGGCACAGCTGGTTTTGTGATTTCAACATGGTGGCCCCCACAAGGTACCCACTGCATATAGAATAAAAGAGTTTGTATTAGGTGATTGAAATGACTGGAGTCTTCATCTCATGTGTCTACATCATTTTAAACAGATCTGTCAAGTACTGTGTTACGTATAAATCATTTTTTTTTAATGAGAGCACATTTAAAACACTGAGCAACAGCAGTGATCAAACTCTCCAGATGTAACATGTTCTGCTGCTGATGAAACTGTGAGTGACTCACTGTTCCTATAATGAAGAAGCTGCCCTGTAATTATTTTCTTTCGACTGAAAATGTGAGAAAATGTTGACGTTATTGCATTGTGCTGCTTTGTTACTGAGTCAGGCCTACAGAAGCAACCAGAACATTCATTTCCAACTTAATGTTTGCTGGGTGCAGGACAGTTAGTTTAGTTAGCTGACACTCTCTAAATGTTGCCGCTAAGTAAGTCTATAAGCCCCGAAGAAAAATAAAGTTATCCCAATCATCGCAATAGTTGCAGAACCCTTCAAGCCTGCTAATGGCCACTTAGACACAACTGTTTGAATCTGTTGCATAAGCTGTAACTGTCACTTTAACAGCTAGTCAGTGGGGAAAAAAAGGTCAACGGCAAAACATCTACTGTAATGTAATGAAATATTTACGATTCATATGAGGCTTTCCAAAAAAAAATTATAATAATAAATAAATAAATAAACATTATGTACTTCACCTTCAAAGAAATTAAAAACTAAGACTGTTAATGAAACAGTGGGTACAATAGTCCTTTATAATGATGTGTGGTTTGTCAACATTAAGGATTTGATAGTATATTGTGAAGTAAATATTAAAATCAATCAGTCAATTAGTGCATATTAATAGAGTTCTTCAGAAACAACCAGGTCATTCATTTGGAAAATAATATTTGCTCTTTCTGTTTGCTGATTGCAGGACAGTTAGTTATAGATGGTATATCTACAAGTTAAGAAGTACAGGTGAACAAAACAGTAACATATGCATTCAGGTGAAAACCACACACTAGAAAACCTTGAGGCCATTAAATAAAGGCTATTTCCCAGAATCCATCAAGGTTCAACCTAATTCAAATTCATCCCATCAGGCATAATTAATTCATTCAACTTGACTTGACTTGATCAGCAGGTGCAGAGATCTCCACAGGCCTAGAGCATTCACAAGGGGTTGTCATTCGGAGCCCCACCTGCTCTGATACACTGATTAATGCGCTGACTGAATAACAAAGGCAGTTTTAGTCAACCCAAACTAAATGCTGGGTGTTAAACAACTCATTCTGTAGTTCTGTGAGAGAAATTTGTTACTACAATAACAATATTTGTATTGCTGTAGGATTTTGCTGATTTATATTGTATATTTAAAAGATCTTGAAAATGTATTTTGCTTGCAAAAGCACAGTTTCACTAAACACTTAATTCAGAAAGAAAATGAGAAAACAAAGCTCATTTTGAGAGGTTCCAGAAAACTTTTCAAATATTTGTTCATCTTAGAGATCATAAGACATCAGCACATTCCAAAGATAAAACTAGAACTAAAATCCATGTAAATCGTTTGTGAGAACCCTATTTTGTTCATTGTACACATTCTCAGAACTAGTCTGTCACAGTGTCATGCACTAACATTGTGAAACATATCTTTCAATATGCAAAATCAACACAGGCAGACATATTGCAAAGTAACCTATCATCTGTACTCTGCAGCTTTCTTTCACTGGCTCCAAACAATTCAGTACTTTAGTAACACTGAGTATGACATTCAAGGCTTTGCCATTTGTAAAAAGTTACTTACTTAAGAAGAAATCATCATGCTGTGTCTCTTAGCATTCTTATCCGGTGTTGTACCAGTAGAGATGAGGTATGTCACAAGCTAAAGGAGTTTTGTTAGTCTCTGAAAAAAAAAACCCTGAATGTGTCTGAACAGGAGAAGTGCTGAGAACCTGGTGAAGGGTGGGGACTCAAGTTTTCACACGCAAATAATGAGAGCAGTAAACCTGTCTGACATACCGAAGACACGCCTCTTACCCTCTATCTCTCGTCCCGTGCCTCTATCCTTCCAGAGAGTTCATAGTTCACTGAGATAAAGTTGACAGTTTCCAAGGCCGTAACCATGTCTTGAACATTGGGACCAATTTTTGTATTATAAATTTATATTGCTTTAATTGACGCACAACACATTATTACTCGCACACAGAGACTTGTCAACACTAGCGACTTTTATTGTAATAAAATAGTTTCCATACTGAATCTTTATTTTTTCAGCAACGACGTGTTTTTGAAGTAGACTAAATTGACAATATCATTGTTTGTAGGACAGACAAACAGTGCGGATGATTAACACACGCACATTTCATCCCTTCTCTCTCTCTCTTTCTTCAAAAGGGGCATATTTTTGAAAGAGTCAAGTAATTGCTTCACTGAATATAACTGTCGGTCATTTAACATTTCTTTCCTAAAACAGTTGACTAAACATTAATTGATTTGCAGCTTCCATCTCACCTCGCTCTCTTTCAGTGTTTTCAATCTTTCGGCGCGTCAGCGTCTGTGAACGCTAAACGCTACTTTGATTTGTTTGCCAGTTCAATTATTTTGACATTGACAAGCGCTGTTAGCCAGCTGAGGCAGAGCAGACTGAAAATGTTACTTTTAAAGCTTTTTTTTGTCATCCTAACAAGAGCGCTGCGTAATGGAGTACAGCAGATCAGTGCAAGAATTTCAAATATTGGACATTTGGCCATTTCTAAATATTGGGGGGGACTTGTCCCCCTCAATGTCTATGGTGGTTACGCCCATGACAGTTTCTATTTCTGACAGAGTCTATCGTCTTCTCACTGACAGAAGAGATGTTTTGTAAATGTGACATGTACAATGTTTCAGTGACTTCTTTCTTGTTGTACTAAATCAAGTCCTTCACAGCATGTAGGAAGGCAAAGCATGCTAATGTTGGTCTTTTTTTATGAATGAATTCATTTATATTTTAAGGCATGTTTTGATCTATCAAAACACTCCTGACACTATCTATGCAATGTCATCTTCAAATTTCCAGACCTCCAAAGATCAAGGAGACTGTCAAGAAGCTTCTGGGACGCATGCGCTTGCCATAAATAATCGCATCTCGACTTCAGTGGGGTACGCTGCTTATTCCACAGTCTTTGTGTGGAAGGAACACAGGGAGTTTTCCTGTGGGCGGTTTTGTCAGTATACCCCCATACATGCTCTTTTGTAAGCGAGCATTTCATAATCCTTGTTATTGTGATGATTCATTTGTAGGACTGAGAATTGAGAACCGTTTCATTTCTGAAGAAAACTGAATGATTTTCATGAAGCTTTGTTCTGTTCTCGATGTGGACAGAACCTATAGTACTCTGACGGTGTTTCATGTGTTGTAGCTGGAAGGCTCTACTGAATCTCTGGCGCAATGGCAAAAGCAATTGTTTTTTTGTCTTGAGGGATCAGCTTGCTGTAAGCATCAAATGTGATGCGAGAGAAAGACCAGAATACAAACAACACAAGACATAAAGAAATACCATATTATTTACGTGTGTATTTTATTATAATTTTTTTTAGTGATTGATCAAAAACACTCACAATCTGGTTTCAAACTCATGTGTTATTGGCAGTGTTGGGCAGTAACTAGTTACTGTAATAATATTACTTTTTGCAGTAACTAGTAGTGTAACTAACTACTAATAAGATTTCAGTAATAATATTACAGTTACCATCCGTAAAACAGCTTAGTTACTTTTGATGCCTCAACCCCGCTGATTTAAAATCCAACAATCAAATAATTCCTAGATCTAATTTCATAATTTTCCGACTCGCACATGCATGTGATGTCCCCAGTGCAGCAGGCAAGCTTGGAATATGGAAAAGATTACATTCAGCAGATAGAAATATTGCATTATATTGATTTTGTCAGAAAAAAGATGATCTGAACACTGTTGTGTAAGTTGTGGCTTTACTTTACTCTGGCATTACATCCCACTGATCAGCATGTGCTACATTATATTACTATAATAATTTTTTTTTTTTTTTTAAATTAAACAGTTTCCTACAAACTTATGTGATTTCATAAAATACATAATGAAATATAATCGTATATGGGAAACGGAGAAATTACAATTAGCTTCAAGCTACACATGACAATTAATGAGATTAATACAACACTTCTCTTTGAATGTCACTGTCAATCACTATTAAGTGTTTGTAATAACTTCCACGATCCACGATCCAATGTGGATTTTGGTCAAATAATGAGGCAGAAATATGTTGTTAGTAACATTCTACAATAATTTTATGTGGAAGATACACAGTTACAACTTCTGTGGGGCGTGAAGAAAAAGTAATGTAACTAGTAGTGTAACTAATTACTGTTGCCAGAAAGTAATAAGTAAAGTAACAATATTACTTTTGAAAGGAGTAACTAGTAATGAGTAATATATTCCATTCTTTGAGTAACTAGCCCAACACTGGTTATTGGTGTATGTGTACTTAAGGCTTGCGAAACTTAAATCAGTGTAATTACTGGCTGTTCACGTGACCAGGGTTGAGCACGGCAAAAACACAGAATTTGGCAGCAAACACCATCTGACTTTATTTGACATGCCAGACTGTGAAAAACCCTGTCATTACCCCCCCTGCTTAGGAGATGCATTCTTTCATTCTCACAGGTACGCCTTGTATATGTCACAAACACACCAGAGGCATTTCTCAGTGGAGAGAGGCATATCGTTTGGCTGCATTGTTTGGCTATGTCTTGAGGATTTCAGAAGCAGGTGCAGTCTTTCAGACCACATTAGGCACATTAGCACATTCACAACAGGTTTCTGTCCCTTAAGGTAACTGCATCACAGTCAAGTAATGCTATCCGAAAGGGAATCTTAATGCAAGCAGCCCACACTGTAATATACGTCACCTGAACTGTATCGCGTTTCGTATGGGCTTGTTCCGGCAAGCATCCCTTCAAGAGTGTGGATGACGGAAAATAATCTTACTCATCTGCCTAAATGAGATTATTTCAATGTTTGTGGAATGTTTATCTGCGTTCCCATGGATCTAAAGGAGAACCAAGATTTCCAATCATTAATAACAGGCAGGTTAACATGTAAAGAAAGTAAGCTTAGAAAGGATGTGTTTGGCTTATGAAAATCGAACTCTCACATTACAATGTAAAGGTTAAAAAATAAATGCCAGGAACATGTCTCACTCATATTTCACCCTGAAATGAAAAGGAAACTAATGAGAATTTGGGATGAAAATGTCACAATGCAGCTGTTATGAGAATCATAATATGATATGCAATATCATATGTAGTTACTGTGTTGCACAAGGGTTGAACTGTCTGGTCATCTTAAAATATGTATGTACAGTTCATCTGTGTTATCATTTGTCTAGGTAGAAAGTGAACTGATATGTGTGCTATAGTATGTATAGTGTAAGAGTATGACATTCTCTGATAAATTTATTTGACATTTAGTATGACATTTCATTAATTTTCACAACAGATGCAATGGTGTTGTATGTATGTCAGTAAGTCAAAATAAAGATATTGCATTTTTAGCATTAGCTGCAGGCATACTATAATTGTGTAGCATTTTGTTTACAATGTATTTAATTGCCACCAATTATTTAATTCAATTTCAAATGGCAAATTTAATGTGATCCTTAGAACATAGGAAAAAAATTACAGTACAAACACCCACACTGTTAATGACAATTACATTCATCATGTAGGTCAATATGTATAGATTTGCAAGTTGCTTTGGATAAAAGCATCTCCTGAATAGATAGATGCACGAGTCCTTCTTCATCTATGGCACTTATGGCAGTTAGCCTAAAACCTTATGGAATAACGCTTTTAAAAGCCATTTGTATCTCTCTCTGTGTATGTGTTTTATTCCACATTTTCATTCACCATTGACCTGTCAGCTAGAAAATAAAAGAAAAATAACAAATAAACTCTCATATCAATTCAAGAAAAAAGCTACATTGGTCAGTTTAGGACTAAACTATACCCATAGACAGTGCTGCAGGGCCGTCGCCAGAAAATCTTCAGTGGGGGGGTA
This sequence comes from Aspiorhynchus laticeps, assembly GCA_023376895.1. NCBI lineage: Eukaryota > Metazoa > Chordata > Actinopteri > Cypriniformes > Cyprinidae > Aspiorhynchus > Aspiorhynchus laticeps. Next base: position 45,911,952 of record CM041801.1, on the reverse strand, counting down.
TTTCGTTTTCATAGGGGGGGCACACTTTTTTATGATCTCAGAAACAGACATTCACCAAAACAATAACAACCTATATTATTACTTAAATTGATCAAGTTCTATATTAAAACGTATTTAAAAAGATAGTCTGTCGATAATCTGTCGGCTTTTGTGTTATATGTTATATAATGACTTTTATGTAGGCTATGTGAGAATCACTGCTCTAATCGCCAGAGTTTAGTTCTGCACTCTCACGAATCTTCTCTTTATAACACTATGTAAATAGAGATTCACTGTGCAGTGTAGAGAGAGATTCGTTGATTATAACGTAACTTTGTGAGATCGTGATTAACTAATTATTTAAGTGATTATTTAAGTGAAATACATTTCGTTCAGGACTATTTATTTTATTCCTTTTATATAGGCCTATGTTGTTTTATGACGTTTTTCTCCCTACACTGAAGCACTGCAGGTGCATGAGGTGACTGTGTGAATCCTTATGTGCTGCTGTTTGCGCGCCCAGCACTGCGTGCCCGTCCGCTACGCCACTGTGTTATAGCTTCCTAATAATTTACCGTTGTAGAGATTAGTGGTTCTTTGAGCTAAATGCTGCTGAATACGTGATTTTTTTTCCTGCAATATTCATAGACTAGATCAGTAAAATAAACGTTTTTTGTTCTCAATATTGAGTTCACTCGAGATCATGTAAGCAGGGGGGCACGTCGAGTCATTTGGGGGGGCACTGCCCCCTAATGCCCCCCCTTGGCGACGGGCCTGCAGTGCTGGGTAGTAACTGATTACATGTACATGCAATACCATGTAATCCTTGTTTGCACTGAGATTATATAATAAGATTCCAAAAATAAGTATTTGTAATTACATTATTAAATGTTCATAATCAGATTATAACATAGTTATGGATTGCATGATTTCATGTTTTTTACATAATGGTAGTTATTGGTAATTCTTATTTTTTTCTCAATTAAATTTTGGTTCCACTTTAAATAAGGTGGCCTTAACTATTATGTAATTACATCAAAAATAAGTACAATCTACTTATTGTGTTCATATTGAATTACAAACACTTCTGCTGCTATTGAGGTGGGATACTGGTGAGGTTATGGACAGGTTTGGTGGTATGGGTAGGTTTAAGGGTGGGTTAAGGTGTAAGGGATGGGTCAACAGTGTAATTATAAATGTAATTACAGAAATTAATTACAGATGTAATTACATGCAGGTATTTTAAAAAATAGAAGAGCAATGTAAAAACATGTATGTGCACAATAAGTGCACTGTACTAAATTATTCATTTAAATGTGTACATAGTAGTTAAGGCCACATCATATAAAGTGGGACCATTTTTTTTTTCAAATAAATAAATGATTGATTGATTGATTGATTGATTGATTGAATGATTGATTGATTGATTGATTGAATGAATGAATGAATGAATGAATGAATGAATGAATGAATCTTAGTTCTCATACACATTCAGAAAGTCTTCCATTGATGTGGAATTATTTGTTCATTTTAATTTGACATTTTATGATTTCATTATTATTATTATTATTATTTTAAATCAACCTACAAACCCTATACAAGTTCAAGTTCAAGATTTATTTGTCACATACACGATTATACAGAGAGTATATAACCAGCAGTGAAATGTGAGTTCTTTTAATACAGTTTTAATACAGTGAATACTTTTAATACAGCGAATACAGTTCTTTTACAAACCCATTTGTCATGCCCTGGCAAAGTGGGATGTTTATTTTATTCTATTAATTTATTTTTTATCTATACAGTACACAATAGTCCCATTCAAATCTATGCGATAAACCTGTTAGTGTCACGGTGCACATAGCATGAAGGATACAGGAACACGCAGACGAGGACGTTAACTCAAATAACAGTCTTTAATGAGGACAAGGCAGGACAAGGCAAGGCTGACAGACGGGAAACACCGGGAGTAACGAGTAGACCAGACCAAATCAAACTGAACAGACAGGACTATAAATACACAGGTTAATCATAGATAATCACATGAACACACCTGGACACGAATGAACTAATAATCACATCAGACGAGGACAGGAAACAAACCAAATATGGACACAAGAGGTGGGAACAACTGACACACACAACAGAACCCTGACAGTTAGGACAAAAAGTAGACCAAAAAAAAAAGACTAATTAACTCATTAACTGACTCATTAACTGACTACAAGTCATAGTAAGTAATCTTCCCAGCAGTGCCTATAGTTTCTTTACACAGTGTATGTAATGTGAATTGGTATCACACAAACACACACAGAGATACTGGCTTAAAATAGATACTGGCTTAAATATTTCATGAAATTTCGTTTCATGTCATGGCAACACACACAATGGAATCGTGGGTTGTGTTTGCAGGATGCCTCTAACAGTCACAGCAAGTTTTTGTTTTGTTTTTTCTTCCCCAAGCATCCCACATGTTATTTGCTACAATAAAATAAATGGTTAACGATATGTATATATATATATATATATATATATATATATATATATATATATATATATATACTGTATATGTGTTTGAGAGATAACTTTATAATCTGACTTGACAGCTTGTTTTGGACAAAATAAAGTGGAATCTTCAGGGTAATGGCTCTGAAGAAAAACTGTGCTGAGGTCATATGAAATCTCAGAGATACAGTCTTCAAGATTAATTTGCACTCACCGGTGTACTGCGGGTTACCCAACCTCATCCAAAGGTCCCTTCATGGCATTACGAACAAGTTCAATTCTGGTTAGGTTTGCCTATGCTGCTGTCTCTACTTCAAAGAAGATAAGCAACACACATTCAGTACCTCTACACAGATTTGTATTCCACCTCATGAATGAGAATTGCAGAAAAACTGTTTATCACATGCTTGAAAGTCCAGTTTTGATACTCACGAGACTGCAGGGTATTCTGGGTCTGCTGATCGCTCTGGGCCCCTTATGCTGTATTTAGGTTCAGAGAGGGACATGGTCTCTGACATACTGCTTGATGTGTGGACGTCGTGATTTCAGATCTCAAATCCTCACCTATTTTACAATTTTACAAAATGTCATATTCTCAGTATTTCTTTGATCAAAGTTCTCTTATCTCTGTTCCTTGTTCCTGATCTTACAATTTTGTAGAGTGTATGTTCTTTATTACTATTTGTTTATGATTTCAGTTAAATTAATTTAACTGATGTGGTGATATGTGCATAAAAAATCCAAGGTAACGATTCAGCAACATTTTATTAGTTGTTTTTTTTATTAAAGTCCATGACTTTAATAAATTCACCTTTCGAATTTGGTTATGCATTATGCATCATCACTGCTTCTGGCATCCTTCCCGTTACTTTTTCTCCTATGGTGAACCGATTTCAATATTTTCCCTGTGACTCGCTCACCGTGTGAACCTCTCTCATCTGTTCAGGTTCAGAATGTGCAGCAGAGTGGAGGATCAAATTATTTATTTGGAGAGAGACCATGAATGGAAAATATTAAAACTGCATGTAGAGCATGATCTGTGATATTATTTTTTTATTTTTTTGATTCACCCTAATGCAATGAATTAATAATACTGGGTCCCCTTTCCTTTTCATAACAGAGCAGGCAAAACCTTTGCCAGGTGAACTGCTTAGGCTTCGATTTATTAACAAAGCTTAATTCAAAGCTAAAATCTTAACAAAATGTACTGGATTGTTGTCATAAACATACAATACAAGAATTATCTTTCAAAATTGCTTTTTAACTGGTGGTTTACTATTGTATTTCTTAAGTCTGCATCTAGCTCAGCATTCACTGAAAGATTTGACAGACCTGACGATGTATCGATGTTAAACCATCATGAAGAAGGTTCAGATTTCTCTTCAGTGTAAATCCATCACAGTTTCTTTAAGTTACTCTGCAATTGTTTTAAACATTTGGAGCTGTTTGGAACTAATTGAAGCAGAAGTGGACATTCATTACAGATAAATTATTTGTGAAACCAAATGTTTAACAAACACCATTTACTGTCACGTTTATGTTCTGTTTAATGTTTCATCGAGTGAATATGGACTTGCTTTGCTGTTTTCCATGGATTTATTATTAAAAACTGTGTTTTTGGATTAACCCTTCATCGTGTGCTTAGTTTCAGCAGCGGCATGTTACAGAATAACCAGCGCAAAAGGTAAAGTTTTGCGACGTTTTTTTCCCCTTGCCTTTTGTTTTTCCCCGGATGGATATCCCTGCCGTCCAGCTCCTCTGCATGGAGCAAGGGGACTGCTCCCTCGCAGACCACACGAGAGACTTCATAGAACTGGCAAATCTCACCACCTTCGTGGACCACTTGCTGTGTGTTTTCTATCAAACCTGTCTCAGCGAGTGGTACCATGCTAGCCTGCCCGTGGATGGCCCTCAAGGGAGTTCCGCTTTCGTGGAGTGGGTGCTGCTGGGGATTGTATTTCTCTGTTTGCCCCACTGAGAAGGATATCTCCAGCCTCACTCCCAAACCAGAGACCAGCCAGCCGTCATCCCGATGCACGGAGCAATTGTCAGACACGTGAGCCAGCCTGTAAACCCGCAACTGAGCCAATAATCGCCCCAAACCCTGAGTCTCGTCTGACCAGGTGCTTGAGCCGGCCAGCTCTCCTGTGTCTCCTAAGTCTCAGCTGGTTCCGTCCAGCTCTCCTGTGTTTCCTGCGTCTCTGCTCTCCTGTGTCTCCTGAGTCTCCGCTGGTTCCGTCTAGCTCTCCTTAGTCTCCTGAGTCTCCGCTGGTTCCGTCCAGCTCTCCTGAGTCTCCACTGGTTCTGTTTAGCTCTCCTGAGTCTCCTGAGTCTCCGCTGGTTCCGTCCAGCTCTCCTGTGTTTCCTGCGTCTCTGCTCTCCTGTGTCTCCTGAGTCTCCGCTGGTTCCGTCTAGCTCTCCTGAGTCTCCGCTGGTTCTGTCCAGCTCTCCTGTGTTTCTTGAGTCTCTGCTCTCCTGTGTCTCCTGAGTTTCCGCTGGTTCCATCTAGTTCTCCGGAGTCTCCGGAGTCTCCTGAGTCTCCGCTGGTTCTGTCCAGCTCTCCTGAGTCTCTGCTGATTCCGTTTAGCTCTCCTGAGTCTCCTGAGTCTCCGCTGGTTCCGTCCAGCTCTCCTGTGTCTCCTGAGTCTCCGCTGGTTCCGTCCAGCTCTCCTGTGTTTCCTGTGTTTCCTGAGTCTCCGCTCTCCGGTGTCTCCTGAGTTTTCGATGGATCCATCTAGCTCTCCTGAGTCTCCGCTGGTTCCGTCCAGCTCTCCCGAGTCTCCGCTGGTTCTGTCTAGCTCTCCTGAGTCTCCTGAGTCTCTGTTGGTTCTGTCCAGCTCCCCTGTGTTTCCTGCGTCTCTGCTCTCCTGAGTCTCCGCTGGTTCCGTCTAGCTCTCCATAGTCTCCTGAGTCTCCGCTGGTGCCGTCCAGCTCTCCTGAGTCTCCGCTGGTTCTGTTTAGCTCTCCTGAGTCTCCTGAGTTTCCGCTGGTTCCATCTAGCTCTCCTGAGTCTCCTGAGTCTCTGCTGGTTCCGTCCTGCTCTCCTGAGTCTCCGCTGGTTCCGTTTAGCTCTCCTGAGTCTCTGCTGGTTCCGTCCAGCTTTCCTGAGTCTCCTGAGTCTCCGCTGGTTCCGTCCAGCTCTCCTGCGTCTCCTGAGTCACCACTGGTTCCGTCCAGCTCTCCTGTGTTTCCTGAGTCTCCGCTCTCCTGTGTCTCCTGAGTTTCCGATGGTTCCATCTAGCTCTCCTGAGTCTCCTGAGTCTCCGCTGGTTCCATCTAGCTCTCCTGAGTCTCCTGAGTCTCCGCTGGTTCCGTCCAGCTCTCCTGTGTTTCCTGCGTCTCTGCTCTCCTGTGTCTCCTGAGTTTCCGCTGGTTCCATCTAGCTCTCCTGAGTCTCCTGAGTCTCTGCTGGTTCCGTCCTGCTCTCCTGAGTCTCCGCTGGTTCCGTTTAGCTCTCCTGAGTCTCCTGAGTCTCCGCTGGTTCCGTCCAGCTCTCCTGTGTCTCCTGAGTCTCCGCTGGTTCCGTCCAGCTTTCCTGAGTCTCCTGAGTCTCCGCTGGTTCCGTCCAGCTCTCCTGAGTCTCCGCTGGTTCTGTCCAGCTCTGCTGTGTTTTCTGAGTCTCCGCTGGATTTGTCTAGCTCTCCGGAGGCTCCTGAGTCTCCGCTGGTTTCGTCCAGCTCTCCTGTGTCTCCTGTGTCTCCTGAATCTCCGCTGGTTCCGTCCAGCTCTCCTGAGTCTCCTGAATCTCCGCTGGTTTTGTCCAGCTCTCCTGAGTCTCCGCTGGATCCGTCCAGCTCTCCTGTGTCTCCTGAGTCTCAGGCTCCTCCTTACCTCCGGCTCTGCCTTCATCCTCAGTCACTCCGGCTCCACCGTGGTCTTCTGGATCCCCGCCTGCGCCTCGGTCACCTGAGCGTTCAGCTCCGCCTTGGCCCTCCGGACCTCTGGTGTTGCCCTGGCTCTCCATCTGCTCGGCTCCACCTGGGTCTCCACCTCCAGTGTCTCTGTCTCCCTCGCTCATCTCCAGGGTATCATCTGCCAATACTCCACCATGGCTCCTCTCTCACTCGAGTCCACCCTGGAGCTTCATCCTGGCTGGTCTCTGGATCTCCATCGGGCTCCTCCTGCTCCGGGCTCCTCCCTGGCTCCTCCCTCCATCTACTCCGCCTTGGCCTTATGAACTATGCCCCTTTCCCATTGCCTGCCCCTCACCTGCCCCACGCTCGCCTCCTGAACCCCCACCCTCCCTCCTCTGTTGGACTGTTTGTCGGCGCGAGGACGAGCCTTTCCAGGAGGGGGGCGATATGTCCAGTTTATGTTCTGTTTCATGTTTGATCAAGTGAATATGGACTTGCTTTGCTGTTTTCTTGGAGTTATTATTAAAGATATGTTTTTGGATTACCCCTTCATCGTGTGCTTAGTTTCAGATTTATTATAAATAATGTTTATATCTGTGTGCATTGTATTAATGCAAGAACTACAAACAACAACAAAAATGATCAGATTAATTGCTGTTGAATATTTTAAATCTTGACAGTATTTTACATATTCCATACACATGTGGCCTACTACTATACCTATACCATATAAAAGTCAGTGTGATTTCATATTCATTTGTTTATTTACTTTGCATCCCAGTGAGGAACTACACTACACTACTTAAATTGGTAGAATGGTGTGAGAATAATGATCTTGTTATCAATACGAGTAAAACTGAAGAAATCATATTTGGGTCTAGACTTGATGGTTGTACATCACCTGTTGTTATTCATAATGAAAAAATAAGACAAGTCAAAATGTACAAGTATTTAGGAGTGATGGTGGATGATATGCTGTCTTGGAAGGATCATATTGATACTCTCTGTAAAAGAGTAAAGCAGAGAATTTACTTTCGTCATCTTAGGTCTTTTGGAGTGAGTAGGAAGATACTTTTGCTCTTCTTTATGTCTGTGATTATGAGTATACTGCAATATTGTAACTCTAAATGGTTCAAGAGTCTATCAGTTAAGTTAAAAACAAAACTGTTTAATTACATAAAAACCTGTTCAAGGATTGTTGGTCAGCCTCTCGAGAAGCTATATGATTTAGACTATTATAACAACTTGTTAAGGATAGCTAATAATATAGTAGCTGATTCTAATCATGTCCTGCACAATGAGTTTGTCTTATTACTGTCAAATCGGAGGTACAGTGTCCCAAGTTTCAACAGAGTGAGGCTGAAGCATTCATTTGTGCATCAGGCTATCCTTGAGTTGAATAAGACACTAAATCAAAAATCATGAGTATAAGGTGAATGTGCTGTAAAGTGTAGGGTATAGTATATGTAATGAAGGATGTCTCAGCTTCAAACGTATAGTATATTGTGGCGGGAGGAGCAAACGACAGACACAGTGGGTGTGGCGTCAGGCCTCGGAGAGGCTTTTATTAAACAGAAATAATAAAACGAAGTGTCTAAAGGGGTTAAAGTTTCCAAAATAAACAGGGGATCTGGTGTCCTCGTCGTGCTGCGAGGTTTGTGAAGGATGGGCAGTGTTCAAGAAGGAAGGGTCCAGGTAAGGGGCGGAGTCCGGCGGCCGCACGCGCTCCCCTGGCGGGTCCGGGGCGCGAGGGGCGGCGGCTTCGTGTAGCGGCTTCGTCCTCCTTCGGCCAGCGGCGCTTCTGGGGATTGTACGGCCTGGCATCCTGGCCCGTCAGCCGTCTCGCGGGTGCGGTCCTCGTCCGGACCGCGGGTCCGGCAGCTCGCGCCTTCTGCGGCACCCGTTCCCTCAACTCTCCCCTCCTGGACCCACGAGGACACCAGTTTGCATGCACGGGGAAGAGACCGGTCTCCAGAGGAGAGGCGCACTCGGCATATAACAGCGGCATATAATGAGGCTCCATTCACTTCAGGTGTGCCTCATCACACGCCGCCAGACCTGGCTGTTTCAGCGCCCCTCCTCTCTCACACACCACTGCCGTCGGGAGCCTGGTGAAGGGCGGCGATTAAGGGACGGGGAGATGCTGATAATTAGGGGGAGGGCAGCCGACTCGTCACAATATGTACCGCGGTCAAGCCGGCCGCAGTTCAGAAAAACACGGTCAAGCCAGCCGCGATTGAAATGTTTGTGCGCGCGTATTACTATGATTACGGTAATGAAGGACCAACACAGAGGGAACGCGCATTCAGAGCCCTTTTCATTTTACTGCAGCGCTTTTGAGATATGGGACATTATTACATTTTGAGGACTATAAAGACCCCATTTTTAATAAGTACAAGAAATTAATGGTCAGTTCTTATATAGGACATCCAATACTATATGCACACCTCATATGAAAAACTATTTTACTGCAGCGTTTTTGAGATATGAGACATTAATACACTTTAGAGGGCTATAAAGACCTCATTTCTAATAAGTACAAGAAATGAAAGGTCAATTCTTATATGGGACGTCCCATACTATATGCACACCTCATATGAAACCATTTTACTGCAGCGTTTTCAAGATATGGGACATTATTCGATTTAGATGGGTATAAAGACACCATTTCTAATAAGTACAAGAAATGAATGGTCAGTTCTTATATGGGACGTCCCATACTATATGCACACCTCATATGAAAAAAAATTTACTGCAGCATTTTTGAGATATGGGACATTATTGGATTTAGAGGGGTATAAAGACCCCATTTCTAATAAGTACAAGAAATGAATGGTCAGTTCTTATACAGGACATCCCATACTATATGCACACCTCATATGAAACCATTTTACTGCAGAATGTTTGAGATATGGGACATTAATACATTTTAGAGAGCTATAAATACCTCATTTCTAATAAGTACAAGAAATGAATGGTCAGTTCTTATACAGGACATCCCATACTATATGCACACTTCATATGAAACCATTTTACTGTAGCGTTTTTGAGATATGGGACATTAATACACTTTAGAGGGCTATAAAGACCTCATTTCTAATAAGTACAAGAAATGAAAGATAAATTCTTATATGGGACGTCCCATACTATATGCACACCTCATATGAAACCATTTTACTGCAGCGTTTTCAAGATATGTGTTCCTGTGGCTCAGTGGTAGAGCATTGCGTTAGCAGCGCAAAAGGTTGTGGGTTCGATTCCCAGGGAACACACATAGTGATAAAACATGTATAGCCTGAATGCACTGTAAGTCGCTTTGGATAACCATTGTATCAAGTATATTCAATGGTTTCATATGAGGTGTGCATATAGTATGGGACGTCCCATATAAGAATTGACCTTTCATTTCTTGTACTTATTAGAAATGAGGTCTTTATAGCCCTCTAAAGTGTATTAATGTCTCGTATCTCAAAAATGCTGCAGTAAAATGGTTTCATATGAGGTGTGCATATAGTATGGGACGTCCCATATAAGAACTGACCATTCATTTCTTGTACTTATTAGAAATGGGGTCTTTATACACCTCTAAAATGTGATAATGTCCCATTTCTTGAAAACGCTGCAGTAAAATGGTTTCATATGAGGTGTACATATAGTATGTCCTGTATAAGAACTGACCATTCATTTCTTGTACTTATTAGAAATTAGGTATTTATAGCTCTCTAAAATGTATTAATGTCCCATATCTCAAAAATTCTGCAGTGAAATGGTTTCATAAGAGGTGTGCATATTGTATGGGACGTCCCATATAAGAACTGACCGTTCATTTCTTGTACTTATTAGAAATGAGGTCTTTATAGCCCTCTAAAGTGTGATAATGTCCCATTTCTTGAAAATGCTGCAGTAAAATGGTTTCATATGAGGTGTGCATATAGTATGGGATGTCCTAAATAAGAACTGACCATTCTTTTCTTGTACTTATTAGAAATGGAGTCTTTATACCCCTCTAAATCGAATAATGTCCCATATCTTGAAAACGCTGCAGTAAAATGGTTTAATATGAGGTGTGCATATAGTATGGGACGTCCCATTTAAGAACTGACCATTCATTTCTTGTACTTATTAAAAATGGGGTCTTTATAGTCCTCAAAATGTAATAATGTCCCATATCTCAAAAACGCTGCAGTAAAATGGTTTCATATGAGGTGTGCATATAGTATGGGACGTCCCATATAAGAACTGACCATTCATTTCTTGTACTTATTAGAAATGGTGTCTTTATACCCATCTAAATCGAATAATGTCCCATATCTTGAAAACGCTGCAGTAAAATGGTTTCATATGAGGTGTGCATATAGTATGGGACGTCCCATATAAGAATTGACCTTTCATTTCTTGTACTTATTAGAAATGAGGTCTTTATAGGCCTCTAAAGTGTATTAATGTCTCATATCTCAAAAACGCTGCAGTAAAATGGTTTCATATGAGGTGTGCATATAGTATGGGACGTCCCATATAAGAACTGACCATTCATTTCTTGTACTTATTAGAAATGGTGTCTTTATACCCATCTAAATCGAATAATGTCCCATATCTTGAAAACGCTGCAGTAAAATGGTTTCATATGAGGTGTGCATATAGTATGGGACGTCCCATATAAGAATTGACCTTTCATTTCTTGTACTTATTAGAAATGAGGTCTTTATAGGCCTCTAAAGTGTATTAATGTCTCATATCTCAAAAACGCTGCAGTAAAATTGTTTCATGTGAGGTGTGCATATAGTATGGGACGTCCCATATAAGAACTGACCATTAATTTCTTGTACTTATTAGAAATTAGGTATTTATAGCTCTCTAAAATGTATTAATGTCCCATATCTCAAAAATTCTGCAGTAAAATGGTTTCATAAGAGGTGTGCATATAGTATGGGACGTCCCATATAAGAACTGACCATTCATTTCTTGTACTTATTAGAAATTAGGTATTTATAGCTCTCTAAAATGTATTAATGTCCCATATCTTGAAAACTCTGCAGTAAAATGGTTTCATATGAGGTGTGCATATAGTATGGGACGTCCTAAATAAGAACTGACCATTCATTTCTTGTACTTATTAGAAATGAGGTATTTATAGCCCTCTAAAGTGTATTAATGTCTCATATCTCAAAAACGCTGCAGTAAAATGGTTTCATATGAGGTGTGCATATAGTATGGGACGTCCCATTTAAGAACTGACCATTCATTTCTTGTACTTATTAGAAATGGTGTCTTTATACCCCTCTAAATCGAATAATGTCCCATATCTCAAAAACGCTGCAGTACTTTTTTTTTCATATGAGGTGTGCATATAGTATGGGACGTCCCATTTAAGAATTGACCTTTCATTTCTTGTACTTATTAGAAACGGTGTCTTTATACCCCTCTAAAATGTATTAATGTCTCATATCTCAAAAATGCAGCAGTAACATGGTTTCATATGAGGTGTGCATATAGTATGGGATGTCTTCTATAAGAACTGACCGTTCATTTATTGTACTTGTTAGAAACGGGGTCTTAATAACCCTCTAAATCGATTAATGTCCCATATCTCCTTTTCTACAAATCTTGCAATGAAATGGATGTAGAAGAATATAGTAGGCCTAATACAGAAACGTCAGACACCAATAAATAACACGAATATTAAAGCAGATGTACAGAAAACAAACAAAAAAATAACGAAAAATGTAATTATATCTCAATTCTGGGCGTCTAGAATGAAAAGCGCTCTGAATGCGCGTTCCCTCTGTGTTGGTCCTTTATTACCGTAATCATAGTAATACGCGCGCACAAACATTTCAATCGCGGCTGGCTTGACCGTGTTTTTCTGAACTGCGGCTGGCTTGACCGCGGTCAATATGTAATGTAGGATGTAATGTAATAGTTATGTAAGTGTAATGTATAATGTGTGATGTCTTTGTACTGTGTAGATTAAATGTATTTGTTGGTGTTGAATGTTGTAAACATAGATACTGTTACGTGAGAAAAATTTCAGACTTGTCTGACAATAAAGTATTATCATCATCATCATCATACCCACAATCCCTAAGACAGAACCACCAATCAATTAGAAGTTGCTGTTGCTACAGTAACAGAAAAACCCAGTCTCATGAATCAGTGTAAATTACATAATCAGCCTAATGACATAAACTAAATATTCCGTAATTCACACAATATTGAATATACTTGATACAACACACACTAATAATACACAGAGTAATCATTGATTGTAGATCAATTGTTTGTTGCTTCAAATCAAAGTTTGTGAGAGCTCACTGTTGCGATCTAAAAAGCGGCCGCTCCTTACAAAAGTGTGATCTATTACATGCAAAAGTCTCCTAAATGTGGGTGTCTCCAACCTATTTGCAGACGTTGTGCAACTGTGCAATTATTCTTAGCAAATCACCTGTATTTGTTACATTCCATAATCACATTAACAGCAATGAATCATAATCATAATGAATTAGCATGCAAGAGTTTCATCTAAACTAACTTGGCTGTTTTCAAATAGCAGGGCTTCTGCTGCTCCCATCTACACAATGGAAATGTAAAGATCTGTCTGAGCTCAGACTTAAGCTCTAAATTTGGCTCATCCGGGTTCATCACACTTGGCATCTCGCTCTTTATCTGTCAACTGGCTTGCAGCAATGTTTCAGTCTTAACACCTCTATTGACCGGCCTGTGTATTTGAGAGACTGTTTCTTATTTTACAGCTCTTCAATATTCCACAAAGAAACTGTGGGTTTACATCTGTGGGCTTAATTTCTATTTAGAGGATAATAAATGAGATTAAGTGAATACAGGCTCATTAAAGAAGGTCTCAACACCTGACAGTCCTTTATCCATTAGGAAAAGAAATACTTACAATGAGAGATTTGAAATATCAATGGCATTTTTGTTATGGCACTATGGAGACGCTTATGTTGTTAATCTAGTCTTTTTGAGTTGATGACCTGCTTCTGACTCGAAATGCTTTGTTATGATACAGACAGTTTGTGAAGGCTAATGAGAACTGAGAAGCACTGGAGAGTCATGTCCGCTCAGTCAACACTTCCAGTAATTAGGTCCAAATTACATGCAAGCTGCTTAAGTGCCATTACATTTTGTACGTTTCGCTTGGAGACATTTTTTTTTAAATGAAACATTCATTATGTTTGTTGTTGTTAGAATAAATCACGATCAAATGAAAAAGCTTGCCAGTCATGGTAGCAAATTTTCTGGTGGAATACCATCATGATCTCTATGGTCAACTCCATCGGTTCACATAATTTAGGAAAGTTTTGTTTGTTTTTTGTTTTGTTTTTTGCCATACGTCATCTGTATCTTTTAGAAAATCTGTTTTAGAATGACAGAAAAGGAAAAAAAAAAAATAGTAAGAAAATGGAAGCAGATCACACCAAAAACATGGTTGAATCCAGTCCTTCTGATGAGACGTTAAACCAAGGTCCTGACTCTCTGTGGTCATTAAAAATCCCAGGATGTCCTTCGAAAAAGAGTAGGGGTGTAACCCTGGCCAAATTTGCCCATTGGCCTCTGACCATCATGGCCTCCTAATCATACCCATACACTGATTGGCTTCATCACTCTGTCGCCTCTCCACCAATAAGCTGGTGTGTGGTGGGCGTTCTGGTGCAACATGGCTGCCGTCGCATCATCCAGGTGGATGCTGCACACTGGTGGTGGTTGAGGAGATTCCCCCCTTCTATGTAAAAGCACTTTGAGTACCCAGAAAAGCGCTATATAAATGTAATGTATGTACTTGCAAAGTATCCTATACTCAGTATGTCTGTTGAGGAACCATCAAAATAAAGTGTTAGCATACAGTATATTCAGCAGACACACTACTAATACTCTCATGACTGCTAGTTGACATGTAGTTGCAGAGTTACTTATCAACAGCTGTTTAAAGGGTGCCATCAAAATAATCAAACTGATCTTATAAAATATATATATATATATATATATATTAGGGGTGTCAACTTTAACACGTTAACGCATGTGATTAATCTAAAATTTTTAACGCGTTAATATTTTTTTTAACGCAAATTAATCGTTTGATAAGGTTTGACCCCAACTTCTTCCCGCCATCGCAGCACGGAAGGTTATCTATCATTGTGTGATGCAGACATGTTCACAAGTCTCTGAGGTCCAAGTCCAAGTCAAGTCTCAAGTCTTTGAGGTCAAGTCTAAGTCAAGTCTCAAGTCTTTAAAGCGGAGTCCAAGTCAAGTCTTAAGTCTTTGAGTTGGAGTCCAAGTCACGTCTCAAGTCTTTGTTCTATTTATTAGCAACAGTTCTTTCAGCTAGTTATTGAAGCTAAATCAGTTTTGAAATACTGATTTCACGATATGATTTTCTCAACAACAACAAAAAAAAAACTTGAACAAAATTTAAGACAAATTAGAAATGAAAAGGTGTCCATTTATTAATTGTCAGATAAAATGCAGCACATTTCTTTGTAAAATTGAAATATGTCAAACAACAAAACAAAATTTTAAAACAAACCCCAATTAATCAAATTAATTTACACAAATTAAATAAATCTCATATAAACAAACTAAGGCTTTGTCTGTGCCCTTTTTCAAGTTAAAATGAGAGGCAACCACTGTATTTTAAACAACACAATCCAAACAGAGAGGCTGCATACAGGTACATCTCATGTAATCATCTCATGTACACCCCATTATTGTGGTTTCAAAGAACAAGAGATACCCAGAATTTATACTGTATGGATGGTTATGTATGGATGGTTATGAATTTATACTGTATGGATGAAACTCGAATGTAAATATTTTGAGATACTGATTTTTGACTTTCATTAGCTGTAAGCTCTAATCATCAAAATTAAAACGAAAAAACTTTTGAAGTGTTTTACTTTACATGTAATGAATCTAAAATATTTGAAAGTTTCAGTTTTCGAAATGTTACAAGAAAAAATGAACTTTTTCACCATATTCTAATTTTCTGAGATGTACCTGTACATCCAGCATAAGCAGTTTTTAATCTAAATTGGATTGTATAATTTCGAAATTTGAAGCAAAAACAAAATGGTCTGACTTTAGTTTTGTGAAACTATTCTACATAAACCATCTGTACGAAACAAAACCGCACAGGCTGAATTAATGCAGATTCACTCTCTGCCAGCAGGTCAAGGTCAAGGTAGGTTTATTTGTCACATACACAATCATACAGAGAACAGGAAAAACACCTCAGCAACAAAAGCACATAATACACCATAGACACACGACTTTGCAACAGGGGAAGTAATCCAGCTCCAACAGCAGCCATCCGGTCCAGCAGCTAACCCAGCAGCGCTAGTCACAGACCCGCTTGTCAGGCTGGCGGTTCAAAGCGACGGAGGCGTGGGATCGGGTTTGGGGATATGTGTGTGTGTATGTGTAATAGTTTGTAATCAGTATGTGTGTATGTGTGTGTGTGTGTAATCAGCAGGTGTCTGAAGAATGGGGGAGGAACGCAGAGAGCGTCTCCCTGTGGTGCTCTTCTCAGGGTTGATTTTCCAACAGTGGCCTTGGCCAAGGCCAGTGCTGGTAGAGGGGAGCCGGAAAAGATAAGATTGTGATTGTTTAGTCTTGGGGCGAGTAACCACATTCCAATTCCACGGCTACTCTCTTTGTCCAAGCTGGTCTCCGTCGATTTTCCTTTGCAAAGCCGTGAGCTTCTCCATGATAGAATCCATATTGCGGTTAATAGTCTCAGTCTCAATGCTGACCGCTCATCCACTGCTTCAGATCATGACGGGCAGCTTATCATGGCTTCCGAACAGCTGTTCCAGATATCTTCTGAATGTCTTCGATAACCAGGGCAAAGCCTAATCCAATCAGCAGAAGACCTGTTATCATGGTTCCGAATAGGTAGATATCTTCAATGTCCTCCACGGAAAGAGCCGCTAAACACACGACACGCCACCTGTCCCACGCGTCCATCGTGTAGCCAGCTGCGAACGTTCCGTCAGGGCAGTTAGGTTCCCCCGAACCCGAGCTTCTCGTCGAGAAGATGGTGTCAATTGCGTTGAGAGACCAGTTGATCAAATCCATGATTTTTTTTCCAGTTTTGGAGAGCAATGCAGAGAGAGTCTCTCAAGTATTACGAGACGAGACAAGAGAGCAGGCAGGGAGGGAAAATAAGGGTGAGGACGGGGAGCGAGAAAAAATGCGACCGCCTCCGTTGAGTGCCAAAGAGAAGGTGCCGCTTGAACATCAATTAAACATTGTTTCCTTGGTTTCTGCTGTAAACAAAGCAGTGCTGCGGTTATGAACACTAATATGCATTATACGGAGGCAAGATGAAAAGAAAATACCATCTAAACTTTTTTTTAAGACAGTTTCCCTCAGAGATACATTCATATAAACTCCTATACCAAATGACTTACGTTTTTACGTGTCTCACGAGTCACGAGTCCAAGTCAAGTCTCGAGTCAGCTGTTCACGAGTCCAAGTCAAGTCCCAAGTCTTTATTTATGCGACTTAAGTGCGACTCGAGTCCAAGTCGCAGACTCGAGTTTCCATCTCTGAAGGATACAGCGAACAGTGTTGTTAGGGTAGCGGCTGTGGGCTATTTTGAAAATACAGTCGCGGGAAAAATTACAGAGCCGAGGGTTGCGTTTTTTTGGGCTACTTTTATAATCTACCGCGGCTGCCCAAAGTGTATATAGACAAATAAAAATTAAAATAGATCCTTTTACTAATGTGTATCATACTTGGAATGTATACCTGGCAACTTCAGAGAGGCGCCTGTAACATCATCACAAACAACGTGAGTTTCAGCCACAGCATACAACACAGCAGAAATAAACATGACAACAGCCACTATAGATTATATAAGATAATAAACACACGATTACGATAGGATATGGTTTCTATGTGATTTTCTTGAGATGAATATGTAACTTACATCTGAAATGCTCATTTTGGCAGCGATATAAAAGGCTATAAAAAGCATATTTTAACAACAGTAAACAACCAAATTCCACATGTGATCGCAAAAGGAAGTTATTACAAACACTCGATGGTGGTTTGAAGTGAGTTCTGAGTAAAAGTGTACTATTAATCTCATAAATTGTCTTATGGAGCATGATGCTAATGTTAGCTCTAATGCACCAGAACAGGTCCAATTCTTCTTCATAATGCATTTTGTCATAATACTTCACGTAAGGTCGCAAGAAAATGTTTTGTTGTATTTATTTAGAAATACTTTTGATAATAGTTG
Organism: Aspiorhynchus laticeps; assembly: GCA_023376895.1. Taxonomy (NCBI): domain Eukaryota; kingdom Metazoa; phylum Chordata; class Actinopteri; order Cypriniformes; family Cyprinidae; genus Aspiorhynchus; species Aspiorhynchus laticeps. The sequence continues at coordinate 45,894,354 of CM041801.1, read as the reverse complement.
GGTAAATGTATACTGGGATTGAAGCGATGTGGCTTGGTAAACGTTTTATTGCCAGTATAAAGACTGATAATGGCTGAATAAAAACAAAAGAATAATAAGGATTATGTCTCATACCTGGCGGAGGTGTGAAAGGTTCTGTTTCCTTAAACTAGTTAGTCAAGCATTTCTTTATTTCAACACATTTACAGGTAAATCCTAGTATTTTAAATTTGTGATTAATCATGATTACATTTTTTAATCGATTGACAGCACTAATATATATATATATAATATATATATATATATATATATATATGTTCAAAGCAAATGTGTCATATTACACATTCATCTGATCTGATATCTGATCTTATGGCTGTTTGAGAGAAAAAAAACTATTATTGTTATTATTATTACTTATAAGTGGTATTTGTCTGCTTTAAGTAAAGTAACATAAGTAAGGTGGAAAAATATGAGACTTATAATACATTATAACTATGAGAAATATAATCCATTGTAATTTAAGCGGATGGATTGTGTTCATTATGTGTTATAAATCATCATACTCTTAAAAGCTATAACCACAAATAAGTAATAGTATAATACATTAAAACTGTTCTTATGAATATTCATGAGATGATACAACATATTATAAAGTTATTTATAATGCATTATGCATTCATTATAATGCCTTAAGAATACCTTTATAATGTATTATAAATACGGGCTTCATTGAAAGAGTTACCCATATTTGCATATACTGACTCACAGGCTAGAAATTTAAAAAACCTACTGATACATGCAAATATTCAGGTCATTTCCATAAAGAAATCTCAGATATTTTAGCTTCAAACTGGTTTTGGGACTCTTATGGCCAACCTGTAATTAGCACAAACCGGCCAGAGTCTTTTAGCATTGGTTAAAACAGCACAGCAGCATGATTATAGGCTTGGCAGCAGTCCACAGTTTAGTCTATGAAGGTCAAGGTGTTGATTTTGAAAATCAGCTGCTGTAAGTATTGGAGGCGTCACAGCTCACTGTGCACTGAAGTGCTGCCAGGAACTACTGGTCTTTAATTTGGTCAGGCAGGTGTGGGATTTGGTCCCGCCTGGGTCCTTATTGCTTGGCTAGGCAATCACCAGCCTGATCAGCTATGCGCCTCGCTTGTTTATAAGCTTTGTAATGACAGAGGTTTATGAAACCAGTAGGATTTGACCACATCGAGAGTGTTTGAAAATCTCCACCAATATAAAACTTAAAGTCAGGCTCTCAATTAAAATACTAGTCATGATCAGCCTTGGCAGTCTTACTTTCTGATATATTTCAGTGCTAATTACTAATCATTTACTAAAATGAAATCTGTGACCTAATTCAAATATCACAATATGAAAGGAAATTAATTTCCTTGGATTAACACAAGGCCACTGCAATTAAAATTAAGAGGGGGGAAATTATATTACCTAGATGACTTTTACCTTAATGTCTCCTGTGTGTTAATAAAATGCTGTTACCAGTTATCATTAACATTTAATGTTAGAAAACATAGTCACAAAAGTGATACCGAAAACATTCTATGCAACAACTTTATTTATTTATTTATTTATTTGTAGTGGCTAACAGTGGTGGATCATTTGCATATCATATCAATAAAATAATTTCAAATTCAAGCTACATGACATGATAACTTTGAGTCATTTTGACAAATGTAAAGTCAAGACCAGGGTTACATTTACCGCTACAACTGCTTAACCACCATAGTATGATTACTGAAGAAATTAACCATGTATTCACACCCGTTTCTGAAACTGTAGTAACTTTGATGTCATTATGTCATTAACTTTTAATAAAGTATTTGCATTCTGATTTAATCTGTTCTTGTGTATATTTCATACTAAATAGCTTTAGATCTTCAAACAAAATGCAACATAAAATAAAAGCAACCTGAGTGAACACTAGGGGTGCTCCGATTGATCGGCTACCGATCACTAATAATCGCGTTGGGATGTTTGATCGGTGGTCTCTAAAAAGGCAGATCTCAAAAAAAATGATCTCAAGCGAATGACGCGCCTGCCGTGAGAAGATTGACAAGACATGCAGCGGCACTGTCTCAGTCTCTGTCCGGCGCGGGTACAATAATTATAATTAGGGGTGCTCCGATCAGGATTTTTGAGGCCGATCACCGATCACAGAAAGCAGTATCTGCCGATCACCGATACCGATCTTTTTAAAGCTGTCTTTTTAGCATGTAGAATTATTTATAGTGATGATCCAATCAAGATTTTTAGACATTTATTCAGGGCCTGAATTTCATTTTTGAAAATGAATTTCCTTCTTAGGTAACTCTTCTGAGAGAGGATTTTTTAATTTGAGGGGTGGAGGAGGGCATTTTTTAGACATTTTTCAAATATATACATTTATCTCACCTAAACGTTTGATCTTGCACTGCATTTTTGTTTCGACAATCGTGCAATTTTTGCACAATAGCTTACACACAGCACAAGCCTGATTTCATGAGTTGTATGTAAGATGGGCCTTTTACACCTGGTTCACACATACTCCGTTTGCAGTGCATATACAGTCCATGTATGAGGTGCAGAAGCAGCACTGACTGCACTGTAAAAAATCCAACTTTCGAAAAATTCTACTAACCAATGTAAAAAAAAAAAGTAGCCTAAACAAAGAATTTTTAGTAGGAGAAGTCAGTTTAATTTTTTTGTGTGAACTGAACAAAAATACTCTAAACATGTCACTAGCAAAAGTTGTTTTGTTTACCTTACAGATACTCAAGTATTTGTTCACAACATATCCAAATGGTCTCCCAACTTTTCAAATTGAGTCATCTGAACAAACAGATTTACATTGAACAATATTGCACAAGTTCCCAGCATGCATTGCAGCTTGAAAACAATTTGTTATTTATTATTAAAATATTATCGTTTTAATTTTTTACTGACTTAATTTATGCTGCAGCTGCTGTTGTCACTGTCATGTGGATCAAAGTTCATATTTTTACTGATTTAAAGTTTAATGATCCTCACCATGTTTGAGAATCGTGTGCTGAGGTACTGTATATGTGCATCTCATTGTAGCTTGTTTAATACATTTGTCTGTAAGCATAAATGTTTGCATTTAGATTTAAGAGGCAAAAACTATCCATATTATGTGGAAGGTTTTGAAAAACATATATCCGAAAGAAAGAGGATTGTTAAAAAAAAGATTAGCATTGCTAAATGTTAAAAAGTCTTTGTGGTTGTTCTGACAGATCTCTTAACACTCAGTAGACTAACTTTTCATTAGATGAACTAAAGTTTTTAAGTTGTCGGTTCTTGGTTGCTAGTTGAGTTAACTTAAGTTGATTGTGATAGGTTGTCTTATTTTTTGAGTTAGGTCAACTTTTTGTTTTTTTTTACAGTGTGTGCATTCACATGGGAGTCTGCTCCTGATCCATGGCTGTTTACTACAAACACAACATTTACCCATTTTTTTCATTTCAAATCCAAACATTGTTACTTAAAATGCTTTTTCAGCATTGTGATTCTTTTTTACACAGTACAGTAATACAATCTTTCATAGATGAGTTTAAATGCAATACATATAAGAAACACATTATTCAATGCTTTTTACTTTTGCATTTACTCCTATATTAAGTTGCTCAAGCAAGTGACAAAACATTTCAACTACTTTTCTTACATTATCACAAACATTCTAAATTGAAACTTACCACTGACAGAAAGTCAGCTCTACTGCATTTTCTTTGGCATTTAAATCTTTTACAAGCAATCCTGCGGTTCATTGGTGGTGGTTGAGGAGATTCCCCCTTTCATGTAAAGCGCTTTGAGTACCCAGAAAAGCGCTATATAAATGTAACAAATTATTATTATTATTATTATAAAGAACAATGCGCTGTCACTTTAATTTAGCGCGAAAAAGAGTGCTGTCTTCCCACTGTGCAAACATCCCAGTCTCCTAACATGTTAAGGAAGGTTTCTTGAATATAACTGGCTGATCCAATCATAGGCTTGACATTGAGCACCACTTGCCTTCTCGACCAGTCCTCAGAAATTAAATGCCCATTTAAGCTCATCGGGAACTCTGTAGCTCCAGACCAACAGTCAGTTGTGAATGCCATAAAAGGGGCCTTGTCATTCGTCACTTAACTTTTGATTTTTGTCAAAACCCTGGAGTAGGTTTCAGCTAGCATCTTTGTTCTGTAGAACTTCTAATTTTTTATTCTGTACCTGGGTTCCATAAGTGACATGAGTCTCTTAAATCCAACATCTGAAACCACAGAAAATGGTTGGTTGTCAATGGCAACTATTCTCTTTGGCACTCAATGGAGGCGGTCGCATTTTTTCTCGCTCCCCGTCCTCGCCCTTATTTTCCCTCCCTGCCTGCTCTCTTTTTCTCGCCTCGTCTCGTAATACTTGAGAGACTCTCTCTGCATTGCTCTCCAAAACTGGAAAAAAATCATGGATTTAATCAACTGGTCTCTCAACGCAATTGACACCATCTTCTCGACGAGAAGCTCGGGTTCGGGGGAACCTAACTGCTCTGACGGAACGTTCGCAGCTGGCTACACGATGGACGCGTGGGACAGGTGGCGTGTCGTGTGTTTAGCGGCTCTTTCCGTGGAGGACATTGAAGATATCTACCTATTCGGAACCATGATAACAGGTCTTCTGCTGATGGGATTAGGCTTTGCCCTGTGTTATCGAAGAATTCAGAAAACGGGAACAGCTGTTCAAAGCCTCACAAGGCTGCCCGTCATGATTGAAGCAGTGGGAAGAGTGGTCAGCATTGAGACTGAGACTATTAACCGCAATATGGATTCTATCATGGAGAAGCTCACGGCTTTGCAAAGGAAAATCGACGGAGACCAGAATGGACAAAGAGAGTAGCTGTGGAATTGGAATGCGGTTACTCGCCCCAAGACTAAACAATCACAATCTTATCTTTTCCGGCTCCCCTCTACCAGCACTGGCCTTGGCCAAGGCCACTGTTGGAAAATCAACCCTGAGAAGAGCACCGCAGGGAGACGCTCTCTGCGTTCCTCCCCCATTCTTCAGACACCTGCTGATTACACATACACACACATACACACATACTGATTACAAACTATTACACATACACACACACATATGCATTCACTTCCCCAACCCCGATCCAACGCCTCCGTCGCTTTGAACCGCCAGCCTGACAAGCGGGTCTGTGACTAGCGCTGCTGGGTTAGCTGCTGGACCGGATGGCTGCTGTTGGAGCTGGATTACCTCCCCTGTTGCAAAGTCGTGTGTCTATGGTGTATTATGTGCTTTTGTTGCTGAGGTGTTTTTCCTGTTCTCACACTGTACTCCCCAAGGAGCATAGTCTGGAGGTTATTTTTTTCCTCCTCTCTCTCCTCATGTTTGCTGTATTTTTCTTCAAAAAATCCCTGCATTTCACTGCTGATTGTACTCTGTATGATTGTGTATGTGACAAATAAACCTACCTTACCTTACCTTACCTTACCAATCATTTCAATGATAGCTGCATCAATTTTGAGAGACCTTGGATCTGTGTCGTTCCACCCTGTCTTGCTTTCAAAAAGTTGAGACACTGATGGCTGAGAAGGATCTTTCTTGTCCCTTTTTTTCTTTGCTTCTTCACTGATTCCTTAATGGATATGCTTTAGATCAGTGGTTCCCAACCTTTTTTTCATGGCCCCCCCCTATTTACACATATGGAAGCTTAATCACAAATATACTGTAATTACATTCCATTACTCCTTTAATACATTTAATACATGTCTACATTAATATAATAAATTTGATATAAATACCCCACATTTCTGCCACAATACCATGGTGCAGTTAGTGTTACTACAGTAAATCCATGGTAAACGATGGCGATTTGTAGATTGAAAAGCCTTCTGACTGTATCGTTACACACAGTGTTTTTCTGCTGTTTGTCAGCGCTGTTTTATCTGGATTTAAGCTAGTTTATATCAGTTGACTGATATTGACTGATACTAGTTTATACCAGTCATTTGTGTTCTTCGCTGAATTCAAGCACTTCTCACTGGATCTCACAGCGCTGTTTAGTGGTTGTGTGATCGGTGAGTCAGCTCGCTCAACAGATGTCAACAGCTGCGCCACTGTTTGAACCGAGCGGATATAATTCGTGTGGCGCGGTTCAAATGAGTAGCGCTGTTTTGTTCCGCTTTTGCCGCATAAACATTCAATTGAATATTTATCGAGGAAAATTATATCACTATAATTATAGTTCCCTATCTGTCAATCACTACGAGTTATGTCGTGACGACATAGGGGATTTACTTGGAAGCCCCAATCATCTCTGACTAGAGAAAACGCCAATGAATATTGGCTAGTGGAATTTGCATACCTGAGCCACTCCCCGTGCACACGGGTATAAATAGGCGACAGGTTCATCCACTGATCAGATTTTTGCTTCGGAGCCAAGTGGATGACCGTGTTGATCTCCACAAAGCCATTCATCTGTCTGGAAGCTGTTCTGGTTGGCGTCACGGTGCGAACAGCGGTGTCCCTGTCTGCAGCGATTCCCCTGGGCACTTCAACTAAAAGAGCAGATTTCCTAAACGAGCAAAAAGCACGGCCGATTCACGTCTTTTTAAAGACGCTGTTCCGGCCGTGTCCTCTTGGTTGCGGTCGTTTCCTATCCTCCGTCGACAGCCACGATCAGTGTCTTCAGTGTCTGGGCATCCAGCGCGCTGAAGCTGTGTTCGTGGATGGTTTATGCGTTCGTTCTGAGCGTGTAACCATGGCAGCGCTGCGATCGCGCCTCTCTCTCCTCTCGGGGATGGGAGAGGCTCCCTCTGTCACTACCCGCGCTGGCTTCTCTGCCACGAGCAGAGAACCATCGGCTAGTGCTCTGGGCGATCTGAGGTTACAGTGAGAGCTTTCCGCCGGGTCAGTCCCCACGGACCTTTCACTCCTCCCGCAGCAGCTGTTCTGTGCGGCTCCCCGGTGATTCTGCTGTGCCGTCTCACGGCGTGCCCAGCGTTTCATTTGGCGCGCTGATAGAGGATCAGATGTCGATCGCGGCATCGGTGGATGGGCAATCGTCCTCTGAGGATGAAGATTCGGCGAAGCTGCACCCCTCGGGTGTCGCGGCCGCCGCCGAATCAGACCCAGAGTTGACAGCCGTGCTTTCCCGGGCCGCCGCGAGATCGGGGCTGGAGGCGTGCACACCTCCTAGTCCTGAGCCCTCGCGGTGAGATGATTGGCTCCTCGGCACGGGCCGTGGCTCGCGACCACGCCCTGCCCCGGTTCCTTTCTTTCCGGAAGTGCACGAGGAGCTGATGAAGTGGTGGACGGCCCCTTTTTACGGCCGGAAGCGGCTCGTCTGCCTCCTCCATCCTCGCTACCCTCGATGGCAGGGCGGCTACGGGTACGTCGACATTCCCCAGGTGGAGAGCGCGGTTGCAGTGCACTTGTGCCTGCAAAACGCCGCCACTTGGAGGAATTGTCCTCGTCTCCCGTCCAAAGCCTGTAAGCTACGGCCGCTCTCGCGGCCAAAGCTTACAGTGCTGCGGGCCAAGCCGCCTCTGCGCTGCATGCCAAGGCTATCCTGCGTGCACACCAAGCCAAGGCATTAAATGCACGAGGGTAGTACCAACCCGAGGTTGAAGCAGGAACTGCGCTCAGCGACTGGCCTCGCCCTACGGGCGGGGAAAGTCGCAGCGCAGTCCCTCGGGAAGGCGATGTCCACAGGTGTGGTCCAAGAGCGCCATCTATGGCTCTGCCTTGCTGAGAGGAGCGATGTCGACAAAGTGAGCTTTCTCGACGCTCTCGTCTCCCAGGATTGACTGTTCAGCGACACTGTCGAGGACTGTGCCCAGCAGTCCTCGGCAGTACAGAAGCAGACCGAGGCAACACATCTTGCCCCGGCGTGATGCACCGCTCCGCCGCAGAGCAAGACCCAGTCTGCTTGTCGCCGTGGGCGCCCTCCTGTGCCCTCCAGAGTTAGGGAACAGGTAAGTAACGGCTCCGCCCCGTGCTGAATCGTAAGCCGGCGCGTCGAGCCTCTCGCAGGAGCGCGGCGCCCCCTGTGTTCCAGCTGGCCCCTATGTCGTCCAGAGAGGCGATAAAGCGGCCCTGACACAGGCAACCCGGAGATGTGGGAGCCTGCTTGATCTCAGGAGATGGCGAGGACAGCGCCACTCCTTCCCCCGAAGGAGGGCAGGGGGAGAATCATTCATTCTGTTCCGCGGTACCCACATTATCAAGTAAGAGCAATTCCCTTTCCTCTGAGTTTTTAGGTCCACGGGTCGACAGTGTGCGACGCGTTGCCTCCTCACTCTCACCCGCGACCCATTTTGCCAGCGGCCAAGAGAGTGCGGTTCGGGGACGCAGTGCTTCCCCACGCACCTCTAGCCAGTCCCTACGGGGACTCAGGGAGTTCTGCGAGGATGAGTCAGAACGCAGGGCCTTCTGTACCATCCAGCCTTACTCCCATTCGCTGCACCACTGCGGGTACGTCGATTGTGCCGTTGGAGCCACTTGCACGGCGTCTGGAGGCGTGGCTTGCGCTGCCCAGCCTGTCTCGTTGGCTCACGCGCACAATTCGACTCGGCTACGCGATTCAGTTCGCCAGGCGACCTCCCAAGTTCAGCGGCGTTCTCGAGACTGCGGTGGCAGCTCGGAATGCTCCTGTCTTGCACGAGGGGATTGCTGTCCTCCTGGCAAGGATGCAATCGAGCCGGTCCCTCCAGCCGAGATGAAGCAGGGGATTTACAGCCCTTATTTCATCGTACCCAAGTAAGACGGTGGCCTACGACCAATCCTGGATTGCGACTCCTGAACCGGGCCCTGCACAGGCTCCCGTTTAAGATGTTGACGCACAGGCGCATGATCAAATGCATACAGCCCCGGGATTGGTTTGCAGCGATCGACCTGAAGGATGCTTACTTTCATGTTTCGATCCTTCCGCGACACAGACCGTCCTGCGGTTTGCGTCCGGGGGTCGGGCATGGCAGTACAGGGTCCTCCCCTTCGGGCTCTCCCTGTCCGCCCGTGTCTTCACGAAGATCGCGGAGGGTGCCCTTGCCCCGTTACGGGAAGTGGGCATCAGGATCCCCAACTGTCTCGAGCATGGCCCGCACACGAGAACAGTTGTGCGATCACAGGGACCTGGTGCTTCGGCACCTCAGCCAGTTGGGGCTTCGGGTCAACTAGGAAAAGAGCAAGCTCTCCCCTGTGCAGAGAATCTCTTTTCTTGGTGTGGAGTAGACTCGTGAGTATGAAGGCGCGCCTCACGGAAGAGCGCGCCCAATCAGTGCTGAACTGCCTGAGTTCCTTCAGAGGCAGGACTGTGGCTCCGCTGAAACTGTTTCAGAGGCTCCTGGGGCATATGGCATCCGTAGCTGCAGTCATGCCGCTCGGATTGCTTCCTATGAGACCACTTCAGCACTAGTTACACTCCCGAGTCCCGAGGTGGGCATGGCGCCGCGGTGCACTTTGGGTGAACATCACACAGGAGTGTCGCCGCTCCTTCAGCCCCTGGACGCACCTTGCCTTTCTACGGGCCGGGGTGCCCTTAGAACAAGTATCTCGGCATATTGTTGTCACAACAGAACTGCTGTGTCGTCTGGCCAGAGGAGAAATGGCCCCCCGACTGAGCCTGGTTTCTCCCAAGGTTTTTTTCTCCGTTCTGTCACCAATGGAGTTTTGGTTCCTTGCCGCTGTCGCCTCTGTCTTGCTTAGTTGGGGACACTTCATTTCCAGCAATATCGTCGACTTGATTGAACAGAAACTTTTTGAACTGAACTGAGCTGGACGATGCCATCACTGAATTCAACAATGAAATGCCTTTAACTGAAAATTGAGTATTTAATCTTGTCATTTTACATTATTGACACTATTTTCCCATTTTGATATTGTGCAGTTGCTTTGTCACAATTTGTATTGTTAAAAGCGCTATATAAATAAAGGTGACTTGACTTGACTTGACAACAGATGCCTCCAGCACGGGCTGGGGCGCTACATGCAACGGGCAGGCAGCCTCGGGGCTCTGGACGGGCCTCGACTGCTTTGGCACATCAACTGCCTAGAGCTGCTGGCAGTGCATCTAGCCTTGCGGCAGTTCGGCCACTGCTGTTAGGCAAGCATGTGTTGGTCCGTACTGACAACACTGCGGCTGTGTCGTATATCAACCGGATGGGGGGTATACGATCACGCCGCATGTCACAGCTCGCCCGCCATCTCCTCCTCTGGAGTCACACGCGGCTCAAATCGCTGCGCGCTGTCCACGTTCCGGGGGAGCTCAATCGTGCGGCCGACGCGCTCTCACGACAGCTCACTTCCCCGGAGAATGGCGACTCCATCCCGAGACGATCCGGCTGATCTGGAGTCGATTCGGGGAAGCTCAGGTAGACCTGTTTGCTTCCCACGAGTCCTCCCACTGCCAGCTGTATTTCTCCCTGACCGAGGGCACCCTCGGCACGGACGCACTGGCACACAGCTGGCCTCGGGTATGCATCAAGTATGCATTTCCCCCAGTGAGCCTGCTCGCACAGACACTGTGCAAGTCAGGGAGAATGAGGAGCAGGTCCTGCTGGTCGCGCCGTTCTGGCCCACCCGAACTTGGTTTCCCGAACTCATTCTCCTCGCAACAGCCCCTCCCTGGCGCATTCCTCTGAGGAAGAACCTCCTTTCTCAGGGGCCCGGCACCATTTGGCACCCGCATCCAGACCTGTGGAACCTCCATGTGTGGCTCCTGGACGGGACGCGGCAGACTTGAGTGGTCTCCCACAGGCAGTGGCAGAGACCATCACTCAGGCTAGAGCTCCTTCTACAAGGCAAGCCTATGCCCTGAAGTGGAGTCTGTTCGCGAACTGGTGTTCTTCGCGCCGAGAAGACCCCCGAAGATGCACGATTGAAGTAGTGCTTTCTTTCCTGCAAGAAAGTTTGGAGCGTAGGCTGTCACCCTCCACCTTGAAAGTGTATGTGGCCGCTATCGCGGCCCATCACGAGGCAGTGGACGGCCGGTCCCTGGGAAAGCATGATCTCATCGTGAGGTTCCTGAGGGGTGCCAGGAGGTTGAATCCCCCTAGGCTACCCCTGAGGCCCTCCTGGGACCTCTCTATCGTCCTGGCTGGACTTCAGAGGGGTCCCTGTGAGCCGCTGGACTCAGTCGAGCTAAGGGAACAGGTAAGTAGTGGATACCTGTTGGCTAAGACAGCGCTCCTGACCGTGCTCACTTCCATCAAGAGGGTCAGGGACCTCCAAGCATTTTCGGTGAGCGAAGAGTGCCTTGTGTTTGGGCCGGACTACTCTCACGTTGTCCTGAGACCCCGGCCTGGATACGTGCCCAAGGTTCCCACCACGCCCTTCCGCGATCAGGTGGTGAACCTGCAAGCACTGCCTTCGGAGGAGGCAGACCCAGCCTTGGCGTTGCTGTGTCCCGTAAGAGCATTGCGCATATACGTGGACCGCACCCGGAGCTTCAGAAGTTCTGAGCAGCTTCTTGCCTGTTACGGTGGTCAGCAGAAAGGGAAGGCTGTCTCCAAGCAGAGGTTGGCCCACTGGATAGTGGATGCCATCGCCTTGGCGTACCAATCCCAAGGCGAGCCGTGCCCCATGGGGGTGTGGGCTCACTCCACACGGAGTGTTGCCTCCTCCTATGCGTTGGCGCACGGCGCCTCTCTGGCAGACATCTGTAGAGCTGCGGGCTGGGCGACACCGAACACTTTCGCGAGATTCTACAGTCTCTGCGTTGAGCCAGTTTCTTCCCGTGTGTTGGGTAACAGGTAAGTGGCGGGAAGAACTGGCTGGTGTCACGCTTGCTGCGCCATTCCCCCTCACCCGGGGATACGAGCGCCTGTTTTCTCCTCCAGTTCAGTTCCCCGGACGGCGAACCCTGGTGGAGTTCCTCCAGCACCCCCGGCAGTCAGACTGGGCAGAGCAGTCTGACGCCAGGCCCAGTACTTGTGCTAACTCGCCCGGGTCTCCGGTCAGCCCCTGTACTCGGCTAGGTGTCCGTATGGCTTTGATTCCCCTCGGGTAATCCCATACGTGTATTCTTCCACGGTAAGGTTTCCCTCACGGTAAACCCGTGTCTTCCCTTTGACAGAGCTCTCTGTCAGGCCCTGCTGGCAGCCCTCCTCCCTACTCCTAGGTAGGATCTGCCCCAGGGTCCAGTCGTATGTAGTACTGCCCCAGGCCTGGGTCAGTCCATATCAGTGTCTCCACATGGTACCTCCCTTCGGGCAGGATGTGGCCTCCATAGCGCCCTTCTCCGGAAGGCTCGCTTCCCCGTCGTTACTGCCAAGCTGTAACAACAAACAGGAAAGACGTGAAGCATCTTTCATTGAAGGTCGAAATCCCTTCCGACTCTGGGGTAAGGAACAGCGGCTTGGCTATCTCCAGCAGCGATGTACTCAGTGGTCCCTGCGGGCACCAAGGTTAGCGAATTTGCGCTGGGGCGACGGGAAGGTTGCGACCTTTGCATGGCATTTGTCTGTCACACGCTCGGTTGTCAGCATCTGCATGCCACAAGGTCGTGACGGGGTTCAGGTTGTGGCGCTTTCCATAGGACCCCTATGTCGTCACGACATAACTCGTAGTGACCGACAGATAGGGAACGTCTCGGTTACGTAAGTAACCCTCGTTCCCTGATGGAGGGAACGGAGACGTTATGTCCCCATGCCACAATCTTGAACCATCGCTGGGTGTCAGGGACACGTTCTTGGCTCCTCAGCGTAAAACCTGATCAGCGGATGCACCTGTCGCCTATTTATACCCGTGTGCACGGGGAGTGGCTCAGGTATGCAAATTCCACTAGCCAATATTCATTGGCGTTTTCTCTAGTCAGAGATGATTGGGGCTTCCAAGTAAATCCCCTATGTCGTCACGACATAACGTCTCCGTTCCCTCCATCAGGGAACGAGGGTTACGTACGCAACCGAGACGTTATCGTTTTATAACCCAGCCCTACCTCAAAGTATATCTGCTCCCGCGCCCCCGCTGTGAACTCTTGCGCCCCCCCCAGGTTGGGAACCATTGCTTTAGATGAGACCACATGTTTGTAGTATTTTTACTTGTAGATGTAGATGCCCCCATACTGATTATTTTGTCACAAATATTACACTGTGCTTTCCCTGGTGATACTTCAGTAAAATACTCCCACACTGGTATTTTCTTCAAAGCCTTTGCCATCTGAAAATAAGGTAAACATTAAAATATTGAAGGTCAAATGTGTGTTTCTTTAGCTATAACCTAGAAACCTATATGTAAATTTAATAGGTAACACTTTGCAAGTCCCATTTGTTAACAAGAATGTATTAGCTAGCTTACATGAACTATGCATTATGCAATATAAATTTTTACAGCATGTATTAATATTTAAGCATGTTTAAGCATATTTAATGCTATTTAAGCATTCATGTTAGTTCATAGCACATTAAAGTTAACAGATAAAATGAAAATTAACTTAATTTAAAAATGTATTAGTAAATGTTGAAATTAACAAACAAGTCAAGTCAAGTCACCTTTATTTATATAGCGCTTTTAACAATACAAATTGTGACAAAGCAACTGCACAATATCAAAATGGGAAAATAGTGTCAATAATGTAAAATGACAAGATTAAACACTCAATTTTCAGTTAAAGGCATTTCATTGTTGAATTCAGTGATGGCATCGTCCAGCTAAGTTCAGTTCAAAAAAAAAAAAAAAAATTCTGTTCAATCAAGTCGACGATATTGCTGGAAATGAAGTGTCCCCAACTAAGCAAGCCAGAGGCGACAGCGGCAAGGAACCAAAACTCCATTGGTGACAGAACGGAGAAAAAAACCTTGGGAGAAACCAGGCTCAGTCGGGGGGCCATTTCTCCTCTGGCCAGACGACACAGCAGTTCAATTCCAACTGCTGCAAAGTCAGATTGGATGGCTCAACAGGTTCCCGAGGTCTTTTCCTGATGGCTCTCTAGGTGACGGGGTCCTCACTGGGGGTCTGTCTCTGGGGCTCATCTAGGTGTCCTGGTCTCCGCTGATGTTCAGGGCTGTAGTAGAGGTCGTCTCTAGGTGCTGATCCACCATCTGCAGTGACTGCAGTGACCTCGGAATAAGAAAGAAACAGACTAATATTAGCGTAGATGTCAATCTTTTTACGATGTAACAAGTACATCATGTGTTATGGGAAGTGTTCCCGGTTCCGGTTGATCTAATTAATGCAGCCTAACAATCCTTTAACGGATTTGAATAATAGAAGTGTATTAGTGTGTTATGTGTACACCAGGTTAAAGAGATGGGTCTTTAATCTAGATTTAAACTGACAGAGCGTGTCTGCCTCCCGAACAGTGTTTGGTAGATTGTTCCAGAGTTTGGGCGCTAAATAGGAAAAAGATCTGCCGCCCGCAGTTGATTTTGATATTCTAGGTATTATCAAATGGCCAGAGTTTTGAGAACGCAGTGGACGTGAAGGACTATAATGCGATAAGAGCTCGCTCAAGTACTGAGGAGCTAAACCATTCAGGGCTTTATAAGTACTTAACAAGATTTTAAAATCTATACGATGTTTAGTAGGGAGCCAGTGCAGTGTTGACAGAACCGGGCTAATGTGCTCATACTTCCTGGTTCTAGTAAGAACTCTAGCTGCTGCATTTTGAACCATCTGTAATTTGTTTATTAAGCGCGCAGAACAACCACCCAATAAAGCATTACAATAATCTAACCTTGAGGTCATAAACGCATGAATTAATATTTCTACATTTGACATTGAGAGCATAGGTCTCAGTTTAGATATATTTTTAAGATGAAAAAATGCAGTTCTACAAATGCTAGAAACGTGGCTGTCAAAGGAGAGATTACTATTAAATAGCACACCTAGGTTCCTGACTGATGACGAAGAATTTACAGAGAAGCCATCAAGTGTTAGACAGTGTCCTAGGTTATTACTTGTGGGGGTTTTAGGTCCGATAAGTAACACCTCTGTTTTTTCAGAATTTAGCAGTAAGAAATTACTCGTCATCCAGTTTTTTATATCGACTATGCATTCCATAAGTTTCTCAATTTGGTGTGTTTCACCAGGCCGTTAAGAAATATAGAGCTGAGTGTCATCAGCATAACAGTGAAAGCTAACCCCGTGTTTCCTAATGATATTTCCCAAGGGTAACATGTAAAGCGTGAAAAGTAATGGTCCTAGTACTGCGCCTTGAGGAACTCCATACTGCACTTGTGATCGATATGATACCTCTTCATTCACTGCTACGAATTGATGGCGGTCAGATAAGTACGATTTGAACCATGCTAATGCACTTCCACTAATGCCAACAAAGTTTTCTAGTCTATTCAAAAGAATGTTGTGATCGATAGTGTCGAACGCAGTGCTAAGATCCAGTAGAACTAATAGAGAGATACAACCACGATCAGATGATAAGAGCAGGTCATTTGTAACTCTAATGAGAGCAGTCTCAGTACTATGATACGGTCTAAATCCTGACTGGAAATCCTCACAGATATCATTTTTCTCTAAGAAGGAATATAATTGTGAGGATACAACCTTTTCTAATATCTTTGACAGAAAAGGGAGATTCGAGATCGGTCTGTAATTAACTAGATCTTTGGGGTCAAGTTGTGGTTTTTTAATGAGAGGCTTAATAACAGCCAATTTAAAGTTTTTGGGGACATATCCTAATGACAATGACGAATTAATAATAGCCAAAAGAGGATCTATGACTTCTGGAAGCACCTCTTTTAGTAGTTTAGATGGAATAGGGTCTAACATACATGTTGTTGGTTTAGATGAATTAACAAGTTTATACAATTCTTCCTCTCCTATAGTAGAGAATGAGTGGAATTGTTCCTCAGAGGATCTATAGTACACTATCTGATGTGATGATATAGCTGACGGCTGCATGGTTACAATTTGATCTCTAATAGTATCAATCTTGGAAGTAAAGTAGTTCATAAAATCATTACTGCTATGCTGTTGGGAAATGTCAACACCTGTTGATGCTTTATTTTTTTGTTAATTTTGCCACTGTATTGAATAAATACCTGGGGTTATGTTTGTTTTGTTCTAAAAGAGACGAAAAGTAATCAGATCTAGCCGTTTTTAAAGCTTTTCTGTAGGATAGGGTACTTTCCCGCCAGGCTAAACGAAATACCTCTAGTTTTGTTTTCCTCCAGCTGCGCTCCATTTTCCGGGCTGCTCTCTTAGAGTGCGAGTGTGCTCATTATACCACGGTGTTGGACTCTTTTCCTTAATCTTCCTTAAGCGTAAAGGAGCAATTGTATCTAAAGTGCTAGAAAAGAGAGAGTTCATAGTTTCTGTTACATCATCAAGTTGTTCTGAGCTGTTGGATATGCTGAGGAATTGAGATAAATCAGGAAGATTACTTACAAAGCAGTCTTTTGTGGTAGAAGTGATGGTTCTACCATATTTATAAGAAGGAGTTGAATTTACAGCTTTAACTATATGGAGTTTACACAAGACTAGATAATGATCTGATATATCATCGCTTTGCTGCAGAATTTCAATACCATTAACATCAATTCCATGTGACAGTATTAAATCTAGAGTATGATTTTGACTTTGAGTAGGTCCTGAAACGTGTTGTCTAACCCCAATAGAGTTCAGAATGTCTATGAATGCTGATCCTAATGCATCTTTTTCATTATCAACATGGATATTAAAATCACCCACAATTAGGACTCTATCTGCAGCCAGCACTAACTCTGATAGAAAATCAGCAAATTCTTTAATAAAGTCTGTATGGTGCCCTGGTGGCCTGTATACAGTAGCCAGTACAAACGTTACGGGGGATTTATCATTAATACTTTTTTCTCTAGATAATTTTATATGAAGCACCATTACTTCAAAGGAGTTATACTTAAAGCCTGTCTTCTGAGAAATACTGAGAATATTGTTATAAATTGTAGCAACACCTCCCCCTTTGCCTTTTGGACGCGGCTCATTTTTGTAACAGTAATCTTGAGGGGTAGACTCGTTTAAAATAATGTATTCATCTGGTTTTAGCCATGTTTCTGTCAAACAGAGCAAATCTAGGTTATGATCATTAATCAAATCATTTACAAAAAGTGCTTTTGTAGAAAGGGACCTGATATTCAGTAAACCAAGTTTTATCAATTGTTTCTGTGTATTGTAAACATTTTTTATTTGTTGAACATCAATTAAATGGTTACTCATAAATTGGTTTGGACGTTTTCTGTATTTTCTAGTTCGGGGAACAGACACAGTCTCTATAGTGTGATATCTAGGTGAAGGAGTCTCTATGTGCTGAGAATTAACTGACTTCTGTGACGTGAGGCGGCTAGCAGACGGTCGGTTTAGCCAGTCTGTCTGCTTCCTGACCTGGGCTCCAGTTAGTCAAGTATGAACTCTAAGACTATGTGCCAAATTTCTAGAGAGAATAGCGGCACCACCCCAGGAGGGATGAACACCATCTCTTTTCAACAGGTCAGGTCTGCCCCAAAAACTCGTCCAATTGTCTATAAAACCTATGTTGTTTTGCGGGCACCACTTAGACATCCAGTCATTTAATGATGACAGTCTGCTATGAATCTCATCACCCCGGTAAGCAGGGAGGGGGCCAGAGCATATTACAGTGTCTGACATCGTACTTGCAAGTTAACACACCTCTTTAACATTATTTTTAGTGATCTCCGACTGGCGAAGTCGAACATCATTAGCGCCGGCGTGGATAACAATCTTACTGAATTTACGTTTAGCATTAGCCAGCACTTTTAAATTTGCCAAGATGTCAGGCGCTCTGGCTCCCGGTAAACAATGGACTATGGTGGCTGGTGTCTCTATTTTCACGTTCCGTACAATAGAATCGCCAATAACTAGAGCACTTTCACCAGGTTTCTCAGTGGGTGCGTCACTGAGTGGGGAGAACCTGTTTGATGTTCTGATCGGAACGGAAGAGCGGTGTTTTGACCCGCGACTATGCTGCCTCACAGTCACCCAGTTGCCCTGCTGCACAGGCGCTAATGCCGGAACCGAACAATGTACAGGAGTCCCTGAGCTAGTCACATCCAAAGCAGTATCTACAGCCCTCACATTCTTACTGTCCTCAACTAAAGTTTGGATGCGTGTCTCTAGTTCTAAAACCTTCTCTGTCAGCCTAACTATTTCCCTGCATTTATCACATGTGAATCCCTCATCGCCGACAGAGATAGATAAACTGTACATGTGGCAGACTGTGCAAATAACAATAGCAGGAGAAGAAGCCATTACTCACCATGATTGATGAATGATACCAACTTAACTTACCACTTACCACCTACCACTTACCACTTACCACTGTTGTTTGATGAACTCGTGAAAAACGGAGCGAGAGAGAAATGAAAACGGAGCGAGAAAAAAGAAAACAATAATAGGCGCGAGTAGCAACGCGAATGGAACCGCGAGTTAACAAACAATAAACAATAGCATTTATTAACTTCAGTTAAAGTTATAAATTGAATTTTACTGTAAAACGTTAACCATTTCACATAAATCCAAAGTCATGCCTAAAGTGGCCATTTTAAATGTCTCCACAAAGGCCAGAGTATTAAATACATGTTACATAATTACATAAATGTATATTATATGTATAGTCTTGCACTTTATTTGCTTCTATTTTAGGACACTTGATTATTACCTAATCAAAATAGCAAAATATGTGTAACGATAAAAATAACTGAAATCAGATGCATTTCTAATTTGTGTTTCTGTCGGCTGCATAAGTGGCATGTAATTTGCTCTCTATAGTCACAGGCTTTAAATTTGCAACTTCGCTGGCTAACGAATGCGACCAGCTGGGTATGAACTAGGGGTGTGCAGCGGAGCCATTATTTGTATCTGTATCTGTGACAATCTCAAAATTATTTGTATCTGTATTCGGATAGATCCGGAAGTGGGCGTGGCTTAAACCGGAAGTTCCTCAAATTATATGAAAATACCATTTTAAGTGCAAATCTGTTCGATTCGTAGTTTTCATTTAACAAATATGCCTTTTATAACTAAAGAAAGTATTCTTTTTTATTAAAATTATAACTTAAATATCTTCTATTTAAAACTTTATCAAAAAAGAAAAATAACTTTATTCTTCTTATTTTCCAGTGAAACTTTGTGTACAAATTTGACGAGACAAGCATCCAAAATCTTAAATAAGGGCACTAGAAAAAAGAAGCTGAAAAAAATAGAAATGGAAAGAAAGTGTTCAGTAGCCTACTCATAGCAGAATGACAATAAAGCTCGCTTGAACTTTAAGTAACTTATATCATGTGTTGCGGAGTCTGTGATCATTTACCAGTTTTTTATCTACAGAGCGCAACAAATCATTTGGACCCTCTAAAAGCATTGATCACACATCACTTTTCTTCATCTTGTATAATTAAATGTAATGTAATGCCATTCACGAAAAGTGCTAATGTAATGCGGTTTTACAGTTGGATTTCGAAAAGGTTTGAAGTTAGGACCGTTTTTAGGATATTTTTTTCGAGTTGATATTGCTCTGATTTCTGAGAGACGCGCATAGTCCCCAACGCGGCTATTGATTTGCGCTCATTTCATTCATATAGGCTATAGTTTACACTCATTCACTTTACACATCCAGGCCCATAGCCAGCTATGAGGTCCAGACCTCCGTAAATGTTTCATGTTCAAAAATAAAATTAGAAAACATATGAAAAATTATTTAAAATCATCTCGCTGAATAAATTCATGTGGCTGACTCGCAGCAGCTGCGAAACGCAGTAGTGAAGGAGCTTGGTGCAAGTGCAGCCTCCACTCCGCTCCGCCATGTTGCCAGATCTAGTTATCATAAGCGTCGCTGGACGTGTTTTAATACTTAATGTAACAGCGTTTATAAAGTAATTAGGGCATTAATAAAGTGGGAAGATGAAGGTTGAGGTTAGAGATTCTGTATCCTATTTGCAAAATACAAGATTTAAACTTATTTTGGTGAATTTTTCAGGAGATTGGTTGTGTTTGTCTTTTGTAGCAATATCTGGCATCACTGCACTGACAGGCAACAATCAAAAAAGGAGCGTGCGAATAGTTTATTGCTGAGGAGACCACATTCGTTAGACAAACGCAATGATCACCATGATATTATCTGTACGAAACTGTGTCAAACGCTATCAAAGCAGTACTAGCAATTATCATTGCACAAATCTTAACAACCGCAGACCTCACTAATGTAGTG
Source organism: Aspiorhynchus laticeps (assembly GCA_023376895.1). NCBI lineage: Eukaryota > Metazoa > Chordata > Actinopteri > Cypriniformes > Cyprinidae > Aspiorhynchus > Aspiorhynchus laticeps. The sequence continues at coordinate 45,874,206 of CM041801.1, read as the reverse complement.
CTGTTCCAGAAAACTGTCCTCCTCCCTTTCGTGACCCTGACCAGGAAAAGCTTAATTGTGTGTCCACATACGTCCACAGAGCTGACCAGTTATTTGTATGCTACGGTCCTTATAAGAAGGGTCTTCCTGCGAACACTCAGACCCTCAGCAGGTGGATAGTGGATGCTATCACTACTTCATACAAGTCCCAATTGTAAGTCGCTTTGGATAAAAGCGTCTGCCAACTGACTAAATGTAAATGTCTTCTGGTCTCCCCTCGCCACTGGGGGTCAGGGCTCATTCCACTAGAGGTATGGTGGCCTCCAAGGCCTTCTCATCCGGTGTATCGATGCACGATATCTGCAATGCTGCGGGATGGTCCACCCCTCTGACCTTCGTCAGGTTTTATAGCCTTGACCTTGATGCCACTCCTGGCTCCTCAGTTCTCTCAGCCTAGCTTGCCGTTCCACACTAGGCAGGGATTTGTCAGTATGGTGGCGCGGGCATACTCGTTCCCAAAGTGTTTCTCGACGCAGCGTATGTTCCCGAAGGGGAACGTCCCAGCTTACGTATGTAACCATGGTTCCCCGAGGGAACAAGACGCTGCTTCTCGTAAGCTGCCGCTGTCTCCACCGCACGTGCTTTTATACTTCCTGGTCGCTAAGTCATCCCCACCGGTGACGTCACCCAGGATTCCCTCGGATGGATTACACACATGTTTCAGAGCGTGGGAACACAGGGGCGTTCCCAAAGCGTTTCTCGACGCAGTGTCTCGTTCCCTCAGAGAACCATGGTTACATAAGTAACCTGGGACATTCCTTCAGGATTGTTTCTTTGTGGGTCTATCCCCATCCACGCTTAAGGTCTACATGGTGGCCATAGCTGCTTCCATGCACCATTAAGCAGTGGGTCTTTGGGAAGAGACCATTTGGTAACCTGTTTCCTTTGTGGTACTCGGAAGATGAGGTCTGCTGTTCATGTGAGAGCTCCGGCCAGGGATTTGGACATGGTTTTATAGGGGTTGACTATGGACTCAGTAAAAGTTCCTTTCACCAAAAAAGTAGCTTTTCTGCTTGACATTACTTCTGCAGGCCCTGTCTATTGCCACTACCATTAGATCTGCAGGCTCTATCAGTTGCCTCCTCATGCCTAGAATTTTTCCCAGATAGGGTCCAAAGTTCTCCGCCCTAGACCAGGCTAGGCTGGTTTTCGCCACACACATTTATTAGGTTTTACAGCCTGGATTTAGACCCCACTTCAGGGTCTCAAGTTTTGTCATCTTTTGCTGTTCTCAGACTCGTTCACATTAAAAGGGGTCATGAACCAAAATTCCCTTGATCTTTTGACATATAAGAGGTCATTGTACTATAAAAACATCCTGTAAGTTTCGGAACTCAAAACTTTTTCATTAGTCTAAAAACAGCTTATATTGAAGGCAGTCTGCCAAAATTACAACTTGTGAAATGTTCTACTCAGGGCCGTCCTTGCGGTCACACCTGGCCCTGAACTTTGGGGGGGGGGGGGCCGCGGCGAACGGATCGTTAACGGACCAAGGGGGACACATTACAAGTAATGCAAGTTACGCAATCAGATGACTTTTTTTAAGTAACTAGTAAAGTAATGCATTACTTTTTAATTTAGAAGGAAATATCTGAGATACTTTTTCTAATAATAAGCCAGTTATTTTGTTTCCCGTGTATTGACTGACAGCTCTCATGTTGCCATGTTGAGGGAAATTGGGAGTAAGTGCAGAGGCATTGTGTGCGCTGTGTGAACATGATCTTACTGTAGTTGTAGACTAAATGTGAACATATTTACTCATCTCACCTGCACAAAAACAGATTCAGTATTCCTCAAAATGAATAAAACAGTCAAATGCAAACTCAAAATATTATACAAACCTGCAATAAATAAATATGATAAATAAGACAAATATCATTTATGTATTTAATCCCATTTTATTTACCCATGTCTTTGCTACTGACATTTGATGATCCAATTCAACCATGCTAAGCAAAAATGACACATTTGTGTTTCATTTTTGTGATTGCTGAATAGTGTTGAACTTTCTTCTCCTGCGTCATATTCTTCATGCAATTTGTTTGAGCTGCCCCCTCTACTGTACAGATGTGAATTTGCATTTCCTTTAGCCTGAGGCATATTCATTTCACTTTTGTTGTGAAAGGGCTTTTACATTTGTAAAAGAAGAACTTTTTAAAATTAAAAACAAACAAGCAAGCCCTGCCCAGATTTAAAAAGTAACTCAAAAGTAATATAATTAATTTTATCTCGGATTCGTTTTCAAACAAGGCACAATTTGATGCTGGATTTTCAGAAAGATTGAAACTAAAAGACGATGATGTGCCGACTGTATTGGATCCGACAGTAATGTCGCAAGAGTGAGTAACTGTTTTTATTACGTGCTCACTATTACTTTGTCTGTTGTAAACAGATTGTTTGAAATTAGTATTTATGCAGTTTTAACTTAAATCACAGCAGCATCCATCTGTGAAGGACATAGGCTGCCAAACATACACAACTGTTAGCCAGTCATAGCAGTGGGCGTTTACTTCTGAGTCTACAATCCGCCACGCCTATTCAAACGTTCAGATGAGCGGGTCAAAAATAGGACAGAAAATAGCCTATTACTTCTAAATTATGATGTTTTTTGATGTAAGTCTTGAGAATATGAATGAGAATTAGAATGAGCTTTATTGCCAGGTATGTTTACACATACAAGGAATTTGTTATAGTGACAGAAGCTCCTGTAAAACTAAATTTTAGTTTTAGGTGTGCATAAATTTAGGTGTGCAAAAAACTAAATTTAATCTCCATTAAACATTAATAAATCGACTCCAGATGGTTCAAAATGCAACTGCCAGACTTTTGACTGGCACCCGCAGATTTGATCATATCTCCCCCATATTATGTTCTTTGCACTGGCCGGTCTGTTACAGAATCGAGTTTAAAATTTTACTGTTTGTTTTTAAAGATCTGAGTGGAACGGCTCCTGAATATCTCAGTGATCTTTTAAACCCAAATACATCTTCTAGACCGCTGAGGTCTTCAGAGAAAAGAGTGTTGATGGTCCCTAGATCTAGATTGAAGTTGAGGGGTGACCGTGCCTTTTCAATTGCTGGGCCAAAATTATGGAATAGTCTTCCAGCCTCCCTCCTATTAGATTCTTCAGAATCTGAATTTAAATCTAAGTTAAAAACTTACCTTTTTTCAAGGGATTTTAACTGTCCTTAGAGTAAAGGATTTGTCACTTAATTCCCGGAAGGGAATGTCTCAGGTTACATCTGTAACCACAGTTCCCTGAGAACGGAATGAGATGCTGCATCACTTCGCCATACTTCCTGCATGCCTGTGAGCGGCTTGCTTCAGCCAATCAGAAGCTACCACTGCTTTGTTCTGAGTGTCTTTTGTAGCTTCCGCAGCAAAATGTTTTCTTGAGTCCTGACCTTAAGCCAACTGTGATGCTGTGGCATGAACTAAAGAAAGCTGTGCTATTAAAACAACCCAGAAATATTGATAAACTGAAACAGATCTGTGGGGAGGGACGGTCTAAAATTGGTCAATGTTTTATAAGCAGCTAACAGAAACACAGTGGAGATTATTGCTGCCATAGGAAGGTCTTCAAGTTACTAAATTCAATGGTTTACTTACTTTCTTCACCCTTCATTGTGAATAATCACGGCAGTGCAGTTGTTTGTGTGGTACTGTATTAGTTAATACAGGTACATTAATGTATTTATAATTTATCTATCTATTTACATTTACATTTATTTACATTTAGCAGACACTTTTATCTAAAGCGACTTACTTTGATTCAGGCAATACATTTACTGATTCAGGCTATAAATTTTTTTTTTTATCAGTATGTGTGTTCCCTGGGAATTGAACCCACGACCTTTTGCGCTGCTAACGCAATGCTCTACCACTAAGCCAATAGATATATATGTATGTGTATATATGTGTATGTGTATATACTGTGTATATACAGTGGCATGCGAAAGTTTGGGAACCCCTTGTAGAATCTGTGAAAATGTGAATAATTTTAACAAAATAAGAGAGATCATACAAAATGCATGTTATTTTTTATTTAGTACTGTCCTGAGTAAGATATTTTACATAAAATATGTTTACATATAGTCCACAAGACAAAAAAATAGCTGAAATTATTCAAATAACCCCCTTCAAAAGTTTGGGAACCCTTGGTTCTTAATACTATGTGAGGTTACCTGGATGATCCACGACTGTTCTTTTGTTTTGTGTTGGTTGTTCATGAGTCCCTTGTTTGTTCTGAACAGTTGAACTGAGCACTGTTCTTCAGACAAATCCTCCACGTTCTGTAGATTCTGCAGTTTTCCAGCATTTTTGCATATTTGAACCCTTTCCAGCAGTGACTGTATGATTTTGAGATCCATCTTTTCACACGGAGTACAATTGATGGACTCAAACACAACTATTAAAAAAGGTTCAAACATTCACTGATGCTCCAGAAGGAAACACGATGCATTAAGAGCCGGGGGGTGAAAACTTTTGAACAGGATGAAGATTTCCAACTTTTTTCTTTTGTTGAAATATATATTTTTTTTCATTTATTACTGCCCTTCGGAAGCAACAGAAGATACTTGCAGTCACTGCTGGAAAGGGTTCAAATATGCAAAAATGCTGGAAAACTGCAGAATCTACAGAACGTGGAGGATTTGTCTGAAGAACAGTGCTCAGTTCAACTGTTCAGAACAAACAAGGGACTCATGAACAACCATCACAAAACAAAAGAACAGTTGTGGATCATCCAGGTAACCTCACACAGTATTAAGAACCAAGGGTTCCCAAACTTTTGAAGGGGGTTATTTGAATAATTTCAGCTATTTTTTTTGTCTTGTGGACTATATGTAAACATATTTTATGTAAAATATCTTATCAGGACAGTACTAAATAAAAAATAACATGCATTTTGTATGATCTCTCTTATTTTGTTAAAATTATTCACATTTTCACAGATTCTACAAGGGGTTCCCAAACTTTCGCATGCCACTGTATATATATATTGTTGTGCTCATGAGCGTACATACCCCTTGCAGAATGTGCAAAATGTTAATAACAAAATAAGAGGGATCATGAAAATTTTATGTTATTTTTTATTTAGTACTGTCCTGAATAAGCTATTTCACATAACAGATGTTTACATAAACTCCACAAGAAAAAATAATAACTGAATTTTTAAAAATGACCCCATTCAAAAGTTTACATGCCCTTGAAACTTAAAATACTATCTGTCATTTCCTGGATGATCCACGACTGTGCTTATATTTTGTGCTAGTTGTTCATGAGTCCCTTGTTTGTCCTGAGCAGTTCAACTGCCTGCTGTTCTTCAGAAAAATCCTCCAGCTCCTGCACATTCTTTGGTTTTCCAGCATCTTCTGCATATTTGAACCCTTTCCAACATTGACAATTGAGGGACTCATGCATACCTATTACAAAAAGTGAAAACATTTACTGATGCTCAAGAAGACCACACAATTCATGGCCTAATGGTTAGAGAGTCGGACTCGTAACCCAAAGGTTGCGGGTTCGAGTCTCAGGTCCGGCAGGGATTGTAGGTGGGGGGAGTGAATGTACAGCGCTCTCTCCACCCTCAATACCACGACTGAGATGCCCTTGAGCAAGACACCGAACCCCCAACTGCTCCCCGAGCGCTGCAGCAAAAATGGCTGCCCACTGCTCCGGGTGTGTGTTCACTGCTGTGTGTATGTGCACTTAGGATGGGTTAAATGCAGAACACTAATTCCAAGTATGGGTTGCCATACTTAGCCACATGTCACGTCACTTTCAATGCGTTAACTTTTTAAATTAGATGATCAGGGTAAATTGTACTTATTTTATCTTCTGGGAAACCAGAAGGAAGTCCAGTACTAAATGTAAAAATATGATTGTTAAACAAAATGAGAAGAATTTACACATCATCATCCTGTTCAAAAGTTTACTTAATGCATTGTGTTGCCTTCTTGAGCATCAGTAAATGTTTTTACCTTTTGTAATAGTTGTGTATGAGTCCCTCGGTTGTCCTCAGTGTGAAAATATGGATCTCAAAATCATACAGTCACTTTTGGAAAGGGTTCAAATATGCAGAAGATGCTGGAAAACCAAAGAATGTGCAGGGGCTGGAGGAACTGCTCAGAACCAACAATGGACTCATGAACAACTATCACAAAATATAAAAACAGTCATGGATCATCCAGGAAATAATAATAATAATAATAATGCATTTTTTTTAATGGCGCCTTTCAAAACACCCAAGGTCACCTTACAAGCAAGCAAAGATAAAAATAAAAATACAAATCACTACACATCTCTCTGTCTGTGGTTCCCTTATGCTTCAGAAAATCCACCATTGTGCCCATACCAAAGAAAAATAAAATCACATGCTTGAATGACTGGAGGCCCGTTGCTCTGACACCCATCTTCAGCAAGTGTTTTGAGAAACTCATCAGAGACTACATCTGCTCTGTGCTGCCTGCCTCACTGGATCCGCTGAAATTTGCATATCGCAGCAACCATTCCACAGACGATGCTATTGCCTTCACCCTGCATAGTGCTCTCTCCCACCTGGAAAACAAGAACGCCTATGTGAGGATGCTGTTTGTGGACTACAGCTCCGTATTCAATACCATAGTGCCTGCTACACAGGTTGCGAAGCTCCAGACTCTAGGACTAAACAGATCTCTGTGCAGCTGGATCCTGGCCTTTCTGACAGGCAGAAGTCAGGTGGTCAGAATGGGCAACAACACTTCATCTCCGTTGACCCTCAACGTGCTCCTCAGCCCACTCCTGTACTCCCTGTACACACATGACTGTGCAGCCACACACAGCTCTAACGTCATCGTCAAATTCGCTGACGACACAACGGTGATAGGCCTGATCACTGACAACGATGAGACGGCCTACAGAGCGGAGGTGAGTACCCTGACTAAATGGTGTCAGGAGAACCACCTCTCACTCAGCATCGACAAGACCAAGGTGGTGGATTTCAGGAGACAGAGAAGAAAACACACACCCATCACCATTGACAAGACACCTGTGGAGCGGGTAAACAGCTTTAAGTTCCTCTGCGTTCACTCACACAGATGCAGTGCTGAAGAAGTCACATCAATGCCTCTTCTTCCTGAGACGGCTGAAGAAGTTTGAAATGAGCCCCAGCATCCTCAGATCATTCTACACTGTGGAGAGCATCCTGACCGGCTGCATCACCGCCTGGTTTGGAAACAGCACCGCTGGCAACCGCAAAGCTCTGCAAAGGGTTGTGCAAACTGCCCGCCACATTGTTGGAGGTGAGCTTCCCTCCCTCCAGGACATCTACACCAGGCGGTGTATAAGGAAAGCCCGGAGGATCATCAATGACTCCAGCCACCAGTCCCACAGACTGTTCTCTCTGCTGCCCTCAGGGAGACGTCTCCGCAGCATCCGATCCCTCACTAGCCGACTGAGGGATAGCTTTTTCCCTCAGGCTAGCAGACTAATGAACAGTCAGAACTGATACACCCTATAGCACACTCCCACTTTACGATATGCCACGCACTGCACTTTAACTCCACAGTTCAAACTGGACTACACTGCACTAATACAACAATCTATCTGCTACCACTGGATACCATCCAATGCACATCCATGACATTTGCGTATCCAGCTTATGTACAATCTACTGCACCTTTGCATATTATTGTGTGTGTATATAGGTGTACATACTGTAGAATGTGTACATATGGTGTATAATGTGTATTGATAACTGTAAGTATGTCTAATAGTACACTGTGTGCACTGAGTATATGTATGTGTATATTGCATCTGTATAAGTCTGTAAGTATGTAATAGTACTGTCTATATGTTAATTGTTCTGCACTTTATGGAGCACGCTCTCAAGAATTTCACTCACCAAGGCACATGTGCTGTGATGATGTGACAATAGAAGTGATTTGATTTTGATTTGAAGACAAAAACACAACAAACACTCCGCATATACAGATAAAGTGCAGTAAAGACTCAATAACATATTACAAAAAAGCCTGTATAAAAAGATATGTCTTAAGACGCGTTTTAAAAGTCAGCAGGCTGTCGCTATTGTGAACATCAAGGGGAAGGGAGTTCCATAGGTGGGGGACAGCATAGCTAAAAGATCTGGCACCCATGGTAGTTAGTGAAATGACACATAGTTTTAAGATTCAAGGCTATGTGAACTTTTGAATGGCGTCATTTTTATAAATTCAGTTATTATTTTGTCTTGTGGAGTATATGTACATTTACATTTATGCATTTAGCAGGATGCTTTTATCCAAAGCGACTTGCATTGCATTCAAGTTACAGTTTTTACATTTTATCAGCTCTTGCTTTCCCTGGGAATCGAACCCATGATCTTGGCGTTGCTAGCGCCATGCTCTACCATTTGAGCTACAGGAAAGCTACATATGTAGCATATGTAAACATCTGTTATTTGACATAGCTTATTCAGGACAGTACTAAATAAAAAATAACATGCAATTTTCATGATCCCTCTTATTTTGTTTCGATTATTAAAATGTTGCACATTCTGCAAGGGGTATGTAAACTTATGAGCACAACTGTATATTATAATTTGAAATTGTGAATGCCCTGTTAAGAAACCTTGGAACAGAGTATCGAAATCAGACAGACAAGTATTGACTGGGCCAATATTGATTTTGTTCAGGCACCATTAATGCAGCTTTTGACAGAACTGTGTATCTATAGTAGTAAATGGCTTATTAAGTAATTAGATATCAGACCTATTTTGTGCTCTAAATAAAAATTGATCGTGAAAAAAAAATGGACACATATGAAATATCTGTGGGGGTTTTGCAAGGAAGGGTATTTTAGAGTTGAGTGCTTGGAGAAAGAAGCCATGTCAGATAGATGTCAAACCCCACAGAACCTAGACACAAATATTATTATAGACACTGTTCTATTATGAATTAGCATTTTTGAATTCCTAACCATATTACAGAGAAGTGTTTAGGACATGCCATATATTTATTATTGAATAAACTGAAAAGGCCACATAATATAAAAGGCACTGTGACTGTGTAAATGTGATGCAGAGAGTAAGGCCAATTTCACAGCAATCACTATTTGACTGGATGATTGTACATAAAAGTGCCCTAATAATTTCATGTCTATTCTTATGCTCTTATCGGGTGAATGATATAAAAACAGTTATCATATAGTCACATTTCACAGCAAAATCAGAAAGAAAAAAGTTAATAACAGTCTGTTGTATAGAACTATTATTACTTCTTACTTTTGATTTTGGGGTGAAACCTGCCCTTGAGTTTGTAACATACATCATTTTACTATTCATTCATTTAGATTAAAATTACTTTTGTGCATCTTCAATTGAACAAGGAATAGCTTTTAAGATGCTTGACGCGTGCTGCCTTTAACTTTTTAATGTGAAGTCACAGTTACGATCAGATCAGGCTCTCTTGTAAGCATCATATGTGTGTCTCCTGGGGCTTTGTGGAGGTGGGAACATCTTGCGTGGAGATCCTGGTCTGCGTGATCAGAGATGCCAGCCTTGTCTTACAGTCTCCTTGTGGCTCTGAAGGAAGCCCCTCTTCACACGCTGGCTGCTCATCTGAAGCTCCTCTACCATCTGCTTGGGTTTCACCACAGAGCGCACTGCTGACAAACTGAAAACACACACGCTGGTTACTAATGAAATGCGAGCCAACTGTCAAACCATTAAACCATAATGGTCTCACAAATCCTCACATTTCTCTTAATCAAAAGGAGGGGAAAAATATATTTTGCAAAAAGAAAAGGCGGCCTATTTTAGAGTTGTGATAACACAGCCTCACACCACCCACTCCCAAATTAACCATGCCACAATGCAAAATAATAATAATAGAACTTCATTAGGTTGGCACACACATATTAATCTTAATTGATTTTACTTATATGTGTAAATACAGGATGGGTTGATCAGCTCTAATGACAGAATCTGTTACTGTGGTGGTACCATGGTAAAGTGCTGGCATTGTTTTTGTTAGTGTGGAAACAACATATATGTGGATATTGGAATCTCTATAAAAGTGGCAAAAAATAGCAGCAGGACAATACACAATCCTCCTTCTGAAAGATTCGCGGATAAAACAGAAACCTGCAAACATAGAAAAAGTTTGCCTCAAAACCTTTAAAAAGAAAGATACTTCAGCCAGGATGGAGAGTAACACTCTTCAACACTCATACTGAGCCAATCCACAAACACTTAATCAGCTACAGACAATCTGAGAGAGAAGCTAACCGCTCGATATCTCGCTCTCGAGTGGCCTGACAATATCAACAGCAGCAAAGGGCCGCCGGATTCATCACAACTCTATTAAACATTCTTCAGTGATGGATCATGAATGATCGAGATATACTATTAATGAGGAAAGTTTTCCATTATGTGAAAATAGCCAAGATAGCATTTTTTTTTTTCTTTCTTCTTCTTCTTTTTTTTTTTTTTTAGGAAGAGAGAGATTTATCCATAGGAAAAATATATTTTCTCACAAGTCCAGATAAAGGAATGATTACAGCAAAGCCGATACAGAACCTGAGAAACCTTAAAGGGGTCATCGGATGCCCATTTTCCACAAGTTGATATGATTCTTTAGGGTCTTAATGAAAAGTCTGTAACATAGTTTGGTTAAAAATTCTCAATGGTAGTGTAAAACAACACTGTTTTTACCCTGTCAAAATCAGCTCTGTCTACAGCAAGCTGTTTTATTGCATGTTGCTTTAAAATCAAATGAGCTCTGCTCACCCCGCCCCTCTCTTCTGAGCCGCTCTCTGAGAGACAGTAAACTTTAGACACATTCATCGTGAAACTTGCTAACAAGCGCATTATTAGGAAAGGCGATTTGCAAAGATTCATTAAAAAACCTTACACTCACTTCTTCTGTAGGTGAAGCTGGATCACGAATGATTCGTGCAAAGATAGACGCATGTAGGCAGATCGGGGGATGCGTTCCCTTCACAAACAAAGGGAGTAAATGACGACTGCTATGATCATTATTACATCCAACAACAAAACACCTCAGTCGCTTAGGAGCCATTCTTGTCTACATCCCTGCTCTGGCGTCGAAACAATGGCGGACTGCTCACTCAGGGCGGGTCTAAGGTAAAATGCTACTGTCAATCAAACAACCGTGGGAGGGCCTGGGTCTGTGTGATGTCACACAGACAGGCATCTGAGATCGGCTCGATTTGAGAAAGGGGAAATTATTTAACGAGATTAAAAAAACAAACACTGGATGGATCTTTATCATTATATGGGTGGTTGTGTGCACACGCTGCCAACACACATTTCAGTTCATACTACTTGTAAAAGTGCATGTTGCATCCGATGACCCCTTTAAACAGAGCTGAAAGACAATGTCTTAGCAATTAGACATGATTAAGTTTCTCAAATTCAGTTCTCTTATATAACATTCACAAGTTATTCTTGAATATTGTCCACCTACTTCATATAGGTAGGTATTATCTAAATGAAAACAGTGCTATTTAGCCATCTGATAGGCTATAAATCACACTTATCGCTGCCTATACATCTTATCACTCATTACAGCTACCGATTTACCTGCTGTCTATTAGACTCCCTCTCGTCACATGTCATCCAAGCCATCAATTAGATATAATGAGATCACATCTCAGCTACAGAACCGTTCAGAGAATTGAGCTCCTCCTGGTCGGCATTTTCATGACACAATTACAATTACATATTGATTTATCTGTCTGTGTCGTAAGGACAGCTTTGTGAGCACAAACATATAATCACAAAGACTCAAAACATCAAGACACCCTTTACAATTAGAGAGCACAACTATAATTATATACAAAAGGTAAATATACACTGTATACAATTTGCATCATTTCAAAATAGGCAAACATTTTAACGTAACAGACACCAATTCAGCAGTATTTTATATTAATATTTATGTATTTTATGTTTGCTTTAAACCATTAAAATCTGTTATTTTGTAAGATGCAACCTAAAATATATATTTTAACATTTAATTTAAGAAACATAATATTTAATATGTCTGAATGAACCTGACTAAATCTGACAGTGCCAATGAATGCAATGTTTATGGGTCAGATCAGGCAGGAATGTCAGCTGTTGGAGAAAGACTGAAAAGCATACAAGCAAACTCATGACTGCTGTTAGTCATTTGCAAATGTTAGTCTATCTGTGTAAATGAAGTACAGCTACATGCTTAGATTAACAGCGGTCAGCATCACAAACATTAATACGCACATAGTTTGTCTAGTTAAGTTGTCACATTGACGGCTTCAATCCATTAGCAAATAGCTTTCATAAACTCATTTACACATTTAATGAGCCTCTTCCTTTCTCGAGGTGATTTATTTCCTAGAGAATAAAGCAATAAAGATCCTCCAAAGTCATAAAATGAGTGTTGATAAGCTGTTCACAAAATAAATGACCCTTCCAAGAAAAGCCTTGAAGTTTTCTTTGGATGAAAACCTTGAACAAATCAACCATTTTGCTTTGCTCTGCAAAATGCTGTATGACAGCGAGAAAACATTAATGTTATTTATCTTTGCAGCCCAAACACAACAATGCGAGCAGACTATTCTTTGCACATAATACTGTCTAGTAAGATTAGTTCATATGTTAATTTACAAATTTGTGCACAAACACTTTTTGGAAGCAATGTACAGTGGCCCCAAAACGTGTGATTTAAAAGGTATAATGTTAAAGTTCATTGCATTAATAACATAATTAGTTGAAGGGGTCATGAAATGGAGAATCAAAATGTTCTCTATATTGCAATTATTTTATATATAGAAAGCAATCAAAGATCGTTCTCTTTATAGTCAATTCAAGATCAGCACGAGTGTATCAATGATTTGATTTCTGCATTTTCACCAAAACTCACATTATAATTAACGACTCGGTTAATACTGCTCAATCACTTATTTAAATAGTTTTTACTGTATTACGATGAAAGAATTTGTGAGATAGCAGAAACTGCATTGGAATAAGGAGATCATTACATTGTGTGCTGAGTAGACGTGACTGTGTCTGGCCACAGTGCAACGCTGCAACCTTCAATGCAACTGAAGAAGTTCTAAATATAATGCTGTAATCAACACTTTTCACGAATAGTAATCTTGGTAGCAGTTATAGTAAATATTAAAATTGCAGTTTTCGAGAAAATTTCCCATGTAGTGCTCATTTCATTTGCAAAATGTTAGCCAACCATAGCAGTGGGCGTTTCCATTGATGTCTCACACAAGCACGCCCCTTACACCGAATAGTTCAAATTAGAGGCTAAAATCAGGGTAGAAAATGACCATTTACATCTTGAATGAAAGTGTTCAATCTTATCAATCAATCAATCCATCAATAAGATTATTAGTGCACCTCAGGACACATTTTTATTTTACACAAGTGTCCCTGCAGAATAACCAGAGGAGTGGTTCATTATATTAACCATTTGATTTAAAAGTGATCCATTCAGCCACAAAAGAAAAAAAAAATCCTGTCAATATTAGTCACAAGGCAACTTTTCAACCATTCAGAAGCATTGCATTTTATGCCATGGTACTGACAGTGCTAGAGGTTATAAATGAATGACCGACATCTTGTCTAGGTTCACGAAGAGCTGTCTGATGGACAGTCCCCATCTGTCCTTACTGTGAATGTGTTAACAGATCGGCTCACTTAAATTTGCCAATCATCTAGATTGCCACACCTGTGGATCTTGAATTTTCAAGAATTTTCTGTTCCAGTTGATTGTGATTATTGGATGAGGATTTCTGATATATGTTTAAATGGATTTTCAGCCAATTAAATATTGGAGCATAACATAGTATTACTACATATACAATTGTATACATACATAATTAATAATTAATACAAACAAAGGGCAAGATTTACTAAACAGGGCAAATTAGCACAAGAACACAATTCCAAAACAGTGCCAAAGGTCGGGTGATTTACTGACAACGGGCAAATTAAAGAACACAGATGCAACATCTCATTTACATATCAACTCAATATACCAAGTACTGCACACGACACAGGCGCAAAATAGTTTAAGACGTGCATTTTTGGGGCGTTAAATTGTGCAAATACCAGTAATTTGACGAGCGCAAACGTTAGTAAATCACATTGCGTGATTCATTTTAATGCTCTCCTCCCATAAATTTTGCATCTGAAAGGGAAACTCCTCCAAACGCATATTCAATAAGGTCAGGGGCAAAAATAATTATTCACTGCGTGTCTTTAGTAAATCCTGACAGTACTATTTTAGCGCCAAAAGATGGTTTGCGCTGATGCAAGCTGTTAGTAAATCTGTTAGTAAAGAGTGGGGTGTCTAGGTGTCAGCACCTTTAAAAAATTAGGTAAAAGTTATTAAGGGTGAGGGGATACAGTAACAAAAAAATAGACCTTTTATATGTACAATGATTGAAAAAATAATAATTATAAATTATCCTAGCTGACCAAAGCACAGCTGTTGTGTTTTTTTCAACCTTCTCTCTCTCCACAGCCAAAACTACATGTGAAATATGTGGGCAACAACAGTAATTCCACTGTAAAAGTCATATATTGTAGTGCAACTAGCTACTGAAACATTCACTATAGGGCCTTTTGGATTCCACAAAATAATCATTATTGAGCAAATGCAACAAAAGACATACCTACGCCTTTTCAGAGGAAATGAATTGCGCCATGAATGTCAAATACGCCTAAAGATGTTTTTAAATGTCATAGTCAAGGAGAGCCTGGAGATGTTTGCACGTCAGAGAGTGAAATAGATGCATCTCATATTTTTCTGTTGTCTCCTTCAAAGACAATAATTCAGTGACAAATCTTGATGACTTGTACTGCCTTGGATTGTATAAAAAGCCTGTTAAGAGATAAACACAGTGCTTAAGGTGTCAAAACACCAGCATCCTCAACCACAGATGGGTTTTAAAAGCTGGCGTTCAGGAGTGACATACACACGGTCGTTACTAGAGAGCTCTGATTGTTGTTTTATCATCACTGCTGTCCCATCACATGATTCCAGGATGACGGCAAATAAAGGGTGAACAATGATAGAAAATGAAGGCATAGTGCATCATTGGATAGTGTTTACAGAGATCAGAGTGTTTACAGAGATCATCAAATGTCAAAGTACACACAGCGCTTCTGACTGAACCTTCCATTTAAATGCGTATTCGCATTTAGATTTTGTGTTGCATTGCATTGTGGGATATAGCATTCCACACAATGTGTGAGTCTGCTGCACAGCCGCCTGAGTGCAAGCTCTGCGTAAGTGTACATCATAGGGTGATAGATAGATAGATAGATAGACAGACAGACAGACAGACAGACAGACAGACAGATAGATAGATAGATAGATAGATAGATAGATAGATAGATAGATAGATAGATAGATAGATAGACAGACAGACAGATAGTATTAAATGTAAATAGAATTAAAATATTTGTATAAATTGTAATTTGTTTAATTATTAACAAACAAAAAATTACCATCAATTGTATGCATGTCAAACTATAGGGACTCTCTAGTGCTGACCATACCAGTTCCACAGCATTTGCCTGCATAGTATGACAGATCCAGCCCGATCTCACGGCAATTCGTACATATTTTACGAGGTGGCTAATTCGTACGAATTCGTACGACCTCACTCGTAGAAATTCATCGTTTTTTGCTAAATCGTACATATTTTACGAGTTGTGAAATCGTATGAATTTGTACGAATGACCTACACCTAACCCCGCCCCTAAACCTAACCGTCACTGGGGTTTAGACAAATCGTACTAAATTCGTATGAATTAGCCACCTCGTAAAATATGTACGAATTGCCGTGAGATTGCGTTGGACAGATCGCAATCTCTGCTGCTGCCTGCAAGATCTGAAATTGCGTGCAGCACACCTTTTGTGGTTTAAGCTGTTAACTAATTTGCATAATTTCTTTAGTACGTCTGGTGCTAAAACAACATAGGAAGTGTGTGCAAATAATACAAATGGTGCAGTTTGGTTTTGCTTATTTTTTAAGAACGGAATGCTGCAACAAATTAAATTACCTTTCAATTTAATGCAGAAGTAATTGCATGTAGCTAGTAGGCAAAAGGAGATGCATATGAACCCATTTAAATTGTTTAAAATTGCACTTATCTGTCTACAATCTACAGTCTTCTATAATGACCCCCTTCATGTGGCATGCATTGCATATGTTGCATACAAACCCTTTTTATGCATTGACTAACTGCTCAAGTTATGGATTTTACACCATAACTATATGCAACATGAAGGTTTGTTTTCCCCCACATTCATTCTGCATGCAATAACATGAGAGAAACACACCTTGTATTGGTAACGATTGGATTTGTTCCCTTGAAGGCTCTTGAGAGGATTTAGGTGGAATTCTTCATCATCTGTAAATCTGGATGTTGCAATAACTGGTCTAATAACCCCAGGCTTTGTCTAAGACAAATAAACAAGAAATATTTCACAAAATCAGTTAAACATCTCTATAGCCAACACATAGTACATGTCTAAAACTTTGTGCTCTGCCCTCTGCTACAGCTTTAGCAGTGATCAGCAATTATTTAGAATATAAAAGAATATTTTAACATGGAACATCTTTCAATTGCATGAACCCTGGGATTTCCTCTAAGGCTCTGTTGCTAAATCTAATCTTACATCACCTTTCCTTTTAATTACACTTTTCTGAATTGAGGAGATTAATTGCTGCAGTTTTACAAGTGGATTTTTTGCCTAATCTCTCTTGATACAAGACTTCACCAGCCTCAACAGTCCAAGGTAATCATTGTCTTATTCTCCTCTTCATAATACAGCAGACATTTTTAACAGGAGACAGATCTGGACTGCAGACAGGCCAGTCAAGCACATTCACTCCGTGTCTATGAACCACGCTGTCGTTGCACGTGCAGAATGAGGCCTAGCAGTGTCTCACTCTAATGACCACAGATTTCTGGGAAAAGATGTCATTTTTATGGCAGCAGATGCTACTCTACAGTCCAAATATATGCCTCAGCCTCAACAGTACCTTCACACACATGCACGTCACCCATCCTATGGGAACTGACAGAAGTCTGGATGGTCCCCTTCATCTTTGGCATGGAAAACTCAATGTCTAATGTCTGTATTTTTTTCCCCAAAAACAAGCTGCAACAAGCTGACTCATCTGACCACAGCACGCATTTCCACTGTCTGTCGGATCATCTGAGAGCTCGGAAGCATCTCTCCATAGGATTGATGTATGGATTTCTCCTTGCATAACAAAGATTCAAGTTGCATTTCTTGATGCAGCGGCAGACTGTTAAGTGACAATGATTTTCTGAAGTACTCCTGAGTAGCTATATATGGCTATATTTAACACAGTGGCATGATGGTTTCTCATGCAATTATCTGATAGTTTGAAGGTTACACACATTCAACAGAGGTTTCCTGCCTTTCCCTATACTGACTGAGATTTCTCCAGATTTCCTAAATCTTTTCACAATATTATGAAAAATCCTTTGCAATCTTACACCGAGAAATGTTATTTTTGAATGATTTGACAATTCTCTCATTAAGTTGGGCACACAGTGGTATAAGCCACAACTCATCTTTGCTTGCAAAGACTGAG
Source organism: Aspiorhynchus laticeps (assembly GCA_023376895.1). Taxonomy (NCBI): domain Eukaryota; kingdom Metazoa; phylum Chordata; class Actinopteri; order Cypriniformes; family Cyprinidae; genus Aspiorhynchus; species Aspiorhynchus laticeps. Next base: position 45,856,533 of record CM041801.1, on the reverse strand, counting down.
ACGTTTTTATGGATCCCCTCACCTATTACCAGTTCATCTGCTTATTGTGGAATGTTTCAAAACAGTTGGATATTCTATAGTCCTTTCACTTTTATTTTGCCTCTGTTTCAATTTTGGGGAGTTTTGCAGTCATCAAAATCAAAATGTGTTTATATGTACAAAATACAGTTAGGTTGATTAGAGAAGGCATTGGAAATATTTTCTTTGCAGTTTTGTCAGTTGAATAAAGATTAAGCAGAATTAACAAAAACATATTGCATTTTACAAAATGTCTTAAAAAAACACTTTTTTTAAATGTACTTTACATTCATTTACACAGTTTAGGGATATGTTGTAGATTTTAAAGCAGCTTTAATTAACGTTTTATCTTTTTTTTTGCTATCATGCATTGGTCAAGACTGAAGCCATGTTATTAAAGCAATTCACACTTTCAGCAATACAGAAGCCTGTAATTTTTCATTGCTTTTACACAAAATCCATGAACCCTTTTGTCTTTCAGTCACTGTACTGTATATTTTCATCACATTTTTAATGCTAACACACTGCTTTCAAACATTTTTTTAATGAATGATGAATGAAGCATTACTGCATTTCTGCAGTAATTACATGAAATCTTAAAGGTATTTTTACAATAAAATTAAATATAGTATAATAATCACACCGGCAAACTCAGGGACAGAGAAGAGTAGTATTCAGATGCAAAGTTCATTATAATAAAAAGAGTCACATGTCTGAATTCATAATATTTGAAAAACTTTAGGCTTGTTTAAACTTTTTATGCTTCACAGGTAAATTACTATATGCAAAGAAGATAGAAAACAACAAACATCATCAATCTGCTTCATTTCCGTGACATATTCTATAGTAAAGTAAAAAAAAAAAAGTGAAAGGATGTTATTCATATTCTATATTCATATTATATGACATACTGATTAATGTGAAAAATCATTTAAACTTCAAACATAAGTTTATCATTAATGGAAATGCTCTGTGTTGTTAGTATTTTTAGGTCAGTGTGTTGGAGTGATTATGTGTGCGTGCTGAGTAAGAGATGTTGCCGGCGTTATGCTCGAACAGGCTTATATGTATGGAGTGTTTTGGTTTGAGCAAGTTTTGGAAGTGAAATTAACTGTTTGGCAAATTAATTATTTCAAAATTAACTGTTTGGTTTGTAATGCAGACTGTATGGAGAGTTTTGAAAAAGTGGCTTCAGTATTGAATTCAGATCAGTGAATGTTAGCAACTGAAAAAGACTGTATGAGAAAATGTAATCATAGTTTGAGATATAAATACATTTCTTTCTGGAAGTGAATATATAATGCAAAAGGCAGAAACCTACTGATTTATGGTAGTGTTTTGTGTTGAGCACATGAACAGAGCTCTTCATATAATGTGTGTGTGTGTGACATTTTGGAAAGAGATAAAATAAATTTTAATGCAATGTCTGCTTTTGTTAGAGATATGCAGAGCTTTGCTTTTTGTATTTGTGTTAGTGTTTTGAGGCAATGGGCTAGAGATTTAGCAAACACATGTACAAACAATTGGGGGGAAAAATGTCATTAGATGTACCTATTTTATAGATATTTTTGAGAACTGAATTCATTATATTTATAACAAACATTTCCTGTTTCATTCTGCGTCTTTATTTTATTTTATTTTATTTTCACTTTTTCACTGAAGAATCCATGCTGCCTTAGAATTTGGCCTCAGCAGGTATCGTAGATTGTGCTGCATTTAATATTTCTAGATCAGCCTCAGAGGTGCATGATGCTTCCAAATGCTGCCTACTCAGGCAGCTCATTAGGTACAGAGCCAGCGATTCTTTACAAAATCATCACTCCATATCTACTGAACGATGTAATGTAGCAAAAACTGAGGTTTATTTTCAATGCAAATAAATATCATATATTATATGTCAAATAAAAATCAACTGCTTACCAGTGTTTTTTCAGTAGTTACAGGGGGTTGAAAAGGAGAGCTTGCCTAGGGGGAAAAAATTAATAAAATTGTGAATATTAAACATTATTTTACATTTGACATGCTATCTGGACATAGTTTTGAAACAAATGCTTCCACAATATCATCTTAATTGTAATATTATTTGAAGTGATTAATATTATTGATTTTACATCATATTATTCAGCTATATCTGTAATCTTTTCAGAGTTTGTAATATTCCCTTAAAATCATCCTGTTGCCAAAACCTGTGGAACAACAGGAACTAACTAACTCTTGTGTATGACAAGAAAATTTGCTCCAATTGTCCAGGCGAGATGAAATTCTGCTCTCAGAATGTAAACAGGGTCTAAAATACCATTATTATAAAGTGAATACCTCAGTAAAGGTTAGAAAACCTGCAACCTCACAAAAGCCACCTTATTTCTAGCCTTACTGTAAAAAACAAAGGAAGAATTAAACATGGCTGGAAGATCCTAGCCATAGCAAAAATGCCCAATTTATAGTTGAATTGTATTTTTTTACACTTCTGTAATTCTAGTGCAGTGCCATATGCTGTAGGTTAAATAAAGGGATTGGATCTGAATCAAGTCAAGTCTCAAAACGTATTTATTCTCTGTTGCTTTTAGTTTATAAGAGTGTTTGGTTTTAACTGTTTTTCTGCTATTAGTGTACTTCACTTTTTTTTTTATTCTTACTTGTACAGCACTTTGGTCGGCCTGTGGACGTTTTTAAATGTGCTTTATAAATAAACTGAACTTGAACTTGAATACTCTGAAGGCTACAGAATTTTTTGAGTGTACCTGGTGGGTTGAAACCCCAAACTGGGTTGCAGGTCTGTTCTGACAGGGTTGTGAACAGCAGGGAAAAATGCAGCTAATAAATTGCAACCATATAATTGTTGTTGTACATGCTGCGTAAATAAAAAGGAGTGACATCCTGTTGACATGAAAGACTGTGCATCCAATCAGTTTTCTATACTTCTGTCTAAAATCTAGGTGTAAAATATCAAATCTGGTCTCTAGATTGGCTTGCATGCTCAGATTCACTGGCATACCAAAATAGTTTGACTAATAGAATTGGCTCTGAAAATGGGCTAAAGCAAATTTCACATGGTATCAAAGTGTTAGCAATATTTCTAGAGCCCTGAGCTGGCAATTCAGCATGAAATACTGCAAAATAAGAATATTTCCAGAACTAATACTCTGAGAGTTTTTATAATGAATGATTTCTTAGATTTGCCGCATTCGTGTGAAGTCTGAGCGTAAAATATGTACAGAGATCAAAAATGAATGGAAAAACATACATATCTTGTTTCCCGTCCCAATAGTTTTGGAGATGGTGATGACGTCTGTGGCTTCAGTAGGTCAGAATAAAAGAAAAAGAATGAGTTAAGGAAGCTCTTAGCAGCTGAAAAGTGGCACACGTTTCAAAGCAAGCACAGTGCACATAATTAAAATGGCAAGCTGGGTTTGAGCAGCAGGGGCTAAAAGGTACCTGGCTAAGACTGATCAGAGTGCAGGACTGAAGTCTTCATTTTGCTAACAGAGGTCTTCTTTGAAAATAATCAGCAAATTGTAGCACTTACAAAAAAAAACTTAAAGGTGCAGTGTGTAGATTTTAGCGGCATCTAGCGGTTGAGGTTGCGAATTGCAACCAACGGCTCAGTCCCCGGCTCACCCCTCCCTTTAGAGAAGCTACGGTGGCCGATACAGGGCTAAGATGCCATCGTCTGAGACCGCAGAGAGCAATGAGGTTTGATTACAAAGGTAAATTAAGGAATTCTATTTACTTAATTATTCAATAAATCAATGCCATTGTGAATATTACTGCTACTTGTTCATCCTTGTGTCAGTGTTTTTTCGCAAGAACAACATAATGACGAAACGCTCTGTAGAGCAGTTTGTCCGTTTAGGGCTACTCTAGAAACATGGTGGCGACTTCCATGTAAGGGGACCCGCGGTGTATGTAGATAGAAATTGCTCAATCTAAGGTAATAAAAATATAACGGTTCATTAAGTAAGGTCATTATACTCCTCTGAAAACTTAGTTATGTATATTATAATGAATTTCTGTCTATAGATCATCCTAAATATTACACAGTGCACCTTTAAATGACAATCTATTCTATTGATTTTTTTTATTTTCTCCTGGGTGACAAATTTTATAGTTCTGTCATGGCAATGTTTTGGTCTCTGTGAAGACACTAACACTGTACAAATCAAGACATGTTTTATTCCTAGAAAATCACTTAATTTATGTTCTACTGAATGTGATGTTGTTGTGAATAATCAAAATGAAGATGAGATAATTCCCAGTGTTACTCTTTAATTACATACCCTTGATGCCTCCGCTGCCACATTGGGTTTGTTCACATGGTCTGATTGACACTGGAAAAATTTGATTAAAACATGAAGATTGGTGCACAAATGGATTATTGTTTAGGTGCAGAATGTGTTTTGGTGACAGCTCACTCTTTGGTTCGAGTCCTCGAGGACTTCATCGATGGTTGCGTACAGTTCTGCAGTCTGCTGACGCAGCTGCGCAGGAGAGCACATCTGCACAGAGAGAAGAACACTTCACAGTGATGCCTAATTTGGGATAATCCAGAATATTAAATACTTCACAAATTAATGGTATTTCATCTCATTTCATTACTAAATCTGTTTAATTGGACGGCAATGGGTGTAAATTAAAAGATAAGTTATCAGGTCCACATTGTCAACCACAGCCTCATCTGTCTGGCCCACCCTGAGAGTGCTTTGGCCCTACACAGTAGAGCAGGGGTAGCTTGACTAGCTACTTAATTTTATATAAAATTCGAAGGAAAAACAAAACCAAAATATACCATAATACAGCAAAATCTCTACAGGTTCTAGCTGTTACTCCACTGTATTCTGTCATATCACCCAGACATTTTTGGGTGTTTGGGTCTCATTCTACCTCTGCATGTGGGTCCTCCCAAGAATAGTTGTCCATGGGGTTAATTGAAGCCTCTTTCTTGATGACCTCTTCATCTATAGCCTTCAGAAAGGGGAAAATTAAGAGTTGTAGATGACACATTAATCTTCTAATGATAGTCCTGACCTTAACAAGTGGGTAGGTAGTAAGGAGATGTTAAAGCTGCCAAATCCCAAAGGTGAGTGTGTTCTCTTCTTATACTGATTAGCTCACTATATCTGACCCTGTCCAGTACATTTTTAACCTCTACTATGTTTAATAAGGTATGCAATGTGGATGAGTCATTCTGCTCACTCTGTTAAGATTCCTTTTGATGACTTATGAACAATTACATTCTGCTGTCCATCAACGGAGAAAAAAAATCAATGATTTAGTTTCGCCCTCCTCCATTAGCATCCAATGACCCTCTTTAATGACTATACAATTGCATGGAATCTGAAAAAACAGCAGCCATATAATGGCTTATACTGACAGTGAATGAGATCCAATTATTAATTGTACACTAAATAATAGCTGTCATTTAGAGCAATTAGATAAAGCAGCTCACCTGCTGTTCCAGGAGCAGAGTATTTGTGGGAATAGCAGCGAGTGCCTTGTAGGTGGATTTGATCTTGTATGTCTATATTAGGAAAGAATGATTTAGAAGTCAAAGAAAGTCAAAAGCAGAATTAAACAATCCACAGCTGTGCTATGCCCTAAGGATGGGTGCCATGATTCATTTGAAAAACAGTTATATCACAGTAAGACAGTAGAAAAACTGTGATATGACCGTGTTTCTAAAATTAATTTCTCCTTATTGGAACCCGATATAAAAAATGAATAAATGAATGAATATAAAAAGCCCCAAAAAAACACCCACACACACACAAATCACTTTAAAACAACTTACAACTCTAATTTGTTACAGCCAAAATGAATAAATTCCACAATAATTTCTGCATTTAAACCTGAAACCATGATTTTCATACAATATAAACCACTCTAAAAATGCACTTTAAATAAACAGCATGGTTGTTTCACTTTTTTCAGTGCATGCCTGTTGACTGCCATCAACTGACACACCATCAGTTTACCATATCTCAGTCTGTATGTTATGTGGAAATAACTTCTGCAGTTCTGCCAACAGATAGCTGAGCAACTATATCTTCTGCAGTAAATCATGCAAATAATGCCTAAACCAAGATCACAAGCAAACACAAACTATGCAAAATGCAAAACATGTCCTTTGCCAAAGATTTACTGTTCTTGCACGAGTATGATGCATATCATGTTTCCCAGTAATGTGGAAGTCTGTGACTGAGAATGCATGCCACTCACTGAATGAAAGTCAATGCTCAGCAGTAGAGAATGCAAGTTGCATGCAGGTAATGCCGAAAGGGCATGCAATGTACCTTTCTATTTTTACAGTCCCCATCTGCGCAGTCTGGTGTGCTGCCCCATAGGGATGGAGAGGGTGATGAACCGAAGGAGTATGAGGGTGATGGGGAGAGATGACGGCTTAGGTGGGCTGGGGAGGGTGAGAGGGTGCAGCGATCTGGGGTGGATGAGCGTGAGTTTGGGTGGACTGGGGGACAAGCAGGAGAGGCTGGAGGTGTGTAGGACAGGCGGGTGAGACCCACGGGTCTGGGAGAGAGAGACAGTCTAAAAGCCGGGGATGATAGGAGCACTCTTTCGACGTCACTTTTGCCTCCATTTTGGAAAATAGTATTTTGTTTACTCTCCTTGTGACTTAAAACAGGAGATATGGAATTACTATGCAATTCAATTGTGTGTTTCATAGTAGGAAAGGAGGAAGATTTACATGAATTTTGTGCAGGTTTTGATACCGAGGAGTCTAAATTGTCAGATGAATTTCCTCTATCTTTCAGATACGGTGCATTGGAGAGCTCAGATGATTTCTGACCCTGTTTTAGTGCCAGCGAATATTTTTCTGACCTATCATGGGATTTTGTTTCCTCATTCTGCATTAAGGATGCTAAAGGTTTGTTTGGTTCTATAGATGCAGGGCGATCCACTGACACTGATGGATTTTTCTGGTTCTCGGTGCTGGAGCAAGACAGAGAGCTTGATTTATGAGTTGAGGAGTTTATCCGGGATAGGGAGCTGCACAAAAGAGAGCTTGGAACTGTCGGTAAACGATTTCCTTTGTGACCTGATTTCGACAGGTGAGAATTGGCAGCCTGGACTGTAGGTAAGCTTGGTGAAGGGCTGTGTTTTGTAGTACTGGTGAAATGTCGACATGATTCAAGTCTTTCTGGTGGTTTTGTCAGTGGGGTTTCATCAGGTGTCCTGACCGTTGATGATACTGAAAGAGAACTATGGTCTGGTTTCCATAGTTGTGTCTTTGAAACCTGGTAAGACTCAGTACGGGGTCTATCTATGGAGGTACAAGACTTTGCTTTGGAGACGTTCATGGGTGCAACAGAAGAGGCAGCTGAGCATGCTGAACAGGAGGACATGTTAACTGGGCTGATGGGCCAGCAGGGTGTGTAAGGTCTTTGAAAAGCAGAGGACAGGACGGGCAGACGACCTTTCCTGAGGATGGCCGTTAACAGGGACAGCTGGGTTGGAGGGAGTCTGTGCCGGGCACGTGGTGTAAGAGGACAGGGTGAGGTTGCCCCACTGTCACAGCAGGGTGTTTCGCAAGCGGACGACATCTGCAGCAGACTGGAGCCCGGAGCCAAGGAGTGCCGCTTGATTCTCACCACAGAGGGTGTGAAGGCCCCAGATCTTATGGAAGAACATGGGGAAACCGTGCCACTAAAGGGGCCAGGAGAACCATCCCGGGAGAACATGTGGAGCCCTGACCAGCTCCTATCCTTGTCCCAGCCCTCGGAGAGAATAGACTCCTTAGAAGAAGCAGGGGAGGTGAAAAAATCCATGGAGCTGGCAGGGCTAAGGGCCTCCTCTCTCTGAGATGAGCTATTTAAAAACAGACCTGACCTGACCTCAGCAGCCTCTAAAGTGTTGTGAAAGCGTAGCTGAGAAATGCCAGGGTGTTTGTTATCAATGGTTTCCATGGTGGCTGGGCTAGGCTCGGGGGTTATGCTACCAGATTCTGCGTGAGGACCAGCTAGCGTGGTGAGTGGTTTAAGGATTAAATTGTCAGTTGACTGAATCTGAGAAAGAAAGAAAATTAAAGCAATGATTGCAATGATGTCTGATTATTATTTTCTGCAAATTGTACAAAAGATAAAGACCACATGGGGTTTATTAATGGGCCTGTTTGCTTTTATAGTCAATATTGAAAGGCTATCTACACATTAAATTTTCTGCTGCATCAGAAGCATTTCTCAGCTTCAAGTGACACTTAGCCATGCGACCAATAATTGTAACTTTTGTTGCAATACACTGTTATGTAGGGACCTGTTGACCAATGCAAATTTCAGACAAGCAGATTCAGTCGTGCTTTTGGAAATCTAATCTTCAATATCAACTTTATAATTCCAGCACCACTTGGAATGATAATCGTTATGTTTATGTTTTGATGTCTATAAACCTGTTTAGAAAAACAATCTTAAGCTTCTGTTAGACATTAATGGCACAGATTAATTAGACACAATAAACATTCCTATCCATCGGTTGCTCGCTCAGAACTTGATCTACTGTGTAGGCACACTAATGTGTGTTTTTAATTAACAAGGGATCGCAAGTACCTCTGATCAACACAGAAAATATGTGACCAGCATATTTAATATCATGATGTAGCCCATTAAAAGATATTAAGAAGTCATCCCAAAGCAACTCAAATAATTAAGCTGTACTCTACAAACAGTAATTCGTCTCTAAATTACTGTACTTCTTGAAAAGTCATTGCTTCAATAACTTATTTCCTGGTCAGTCATTTTGTCATTACATACTTATAATATGCAGTTTTAAAGAAGGTACAGCAGGGAGTTAAAGAACAGTTCCATCAGGAGTTTATGTTTGCCCTGGGACAGAATGTACCAATACACTCACCTCACTTTGAGTGGTGTTCTTAAGTGTTTCTTCAAGCTGGCCCTCTTCAGGGTCTTGGACGTAAACAACCTCTGCTTTGTAGACACCCTCTTCCGCCATGCTTTTCTCAGTGTCCCCTGGCTCTTGTGAAGTCTGACATCGGAACAGGAAAAGTTACAATGTGATACAAAATCTGAAACGGCAGCTGTCCCAAAGCAGGCCTCTGCTACAGATGGCTATTTCTAGCTCCTGAGCATCTTGACGATATAAGAGTTACTGAATGCATTTATATGTGCGTGTGTTTCCCCTTCCAGCTTGTACATCTTTTTACCAGAAGTCCATGTCCCTCGTGTATTGCTCACATGCAAGTACACATGACCCACCCTGATTGTGTAAGCCCTTCAGCAAATGCCTTTCACATTTTCACTTACACACACACACACACACACACACACACACACACACAGGTCATCGTCTGTTAAGGGACTCTGGGTAGAACTTGACCCGTAATCACTACAGTCTCACTCCCTCCATCAGATTTGTGCAGTATTTGCACCTTAAAGGAATAGTCTGCCCAAATATTAAAATTCTGGTATTATGTGTTCACCCTCACCCTGTTTTTTTGAAACCCAGATGCTGCTACAGTGCCTTGCGAAAGTAATCATACCCCTTATTTTTTTCACATTGTGTTATGTTGCTTCCTTATATTAAACTGCTTTAAATGACTTTTTTCACATCAATCTACAATACATACACCATAATGACAAAGCAAAAATCAGATGTGACAACTATGCAAATTTGAAAAATTAAAAACTGAAATAAGTGCAAAATTCATTCAGGAGCACTACAGGCAGTTATTTTGACCTCAGAACTTGGTTTTTGCTCAAAAATGCATTTTCAGCTATTAGAACTTTCATTGAGGGGTGTGTGCCTTTTAAAATCATACCCATTCAATTGAATTTACCACGTTAATGCAATTTTAAAAAAAATGTTATTGTATAATTATTATTATTTTTTTATTTTTTTTATTGCTTTGTCATTATGGTGTATGGAGTGCAGACTGATGTTAAAAAAAAAGTATTTTATGGGGTATGAATAGTTTCACAAGGCACTATATTTAGATCAAAGTAAGTGTTACTGCAAAAAAATCACTTTTTTCATCTGAATCCAAATTACATTTGAGAACTTTAGTGGAGGTAAAGATTTTGAGCAAATAATGATATAAATGTGGGTCTGTTCTTCACAGAAAGTTACTGTATGACTTAAGACGACTTAGAATTTAGCACATAAGTGATACGGACTGATTTTATGATACATGGTGCTATTTTTAAGCTTGTTCACATGAACTGTTATTATATGGCAAATTTTCAAAACATTCATCATGTTCTATGGAAAAAAAATAAGAGCATATAGTTTGGAACAGCACAAAGTAAATAATTAACCTGTTCCTTGCACTGTGATGGTTTTCCTCATGTTTTTGAGGGACACAGTATGGCATACATAACAGGAACCATACTGAACTGTCTCAAGAGTAGTTCTCACCTTGTTTGGTCTGCTTGCCTTTAGTACCTTTTTCCAGACCCTGTTCTCACTTCTTTTTAGAAGTGGTACAAAGGTGAAAGACTTCAGCTTGGTTGCAAATACGGTGGTGACCTGTAAAATAGACATACTATTAAAGTGATTTCAGTAGACACAGAGGAACAGCATGAAGCAAATGAAAACAACAGAGCCAGCAAGCTTCTGTCTGCACCAACAAATGATAGAATCAGAACGAGTGCGGTATCCAGATGATCCTCGCATTGTCTGATTGGAGTATTCAGTGTATACATAAACTGCGGTGTCTTCACTCTGAAACACGAATCAAGAGCTGTGATTACTAAATCACGCTGCTGCCATTCACACTACTTCTTTTTGCAATCATGCCTTTTCTGTATTTCGGTTTAATATATTTCATAAACAGAGCTCCTGATGATGAAATATGTGCCTGTCTTGCTAATAGTGACACAATTTTATACTTGTTTCCCACCTTAAAAATAATGACATAAGACAGTTTGACACTTCATTTCCTACAACATTTGAGTAAGTAAAGAATGCTTGCATAGCACATTTGTTCTGTGCATCCAACCCCTAAAATGGCAGAATAGAGTATACCTTTAAAAGAAATGGTTTACCTTCTGCTGACTTTAGCACTGCCGTTGATGTCACGAATCCAAGCCATGAACTTCCAGTCACTCACCCACCACATGGACTTTCACACCACACAGTCAGTCACAGATCACTCAAGGACTACATTTCCCATCATCCACTGCACCCACACAGCTGTTCACCATGATCGAGCACACACCTGTTTTCCATCTCACAATCACCAGCACCCAATCACACACTTACACACACACTATATAAACCATGGACTTCCTCTCACACACTGCCGAGTATTGTTAGCCAGTCTACATACAAAGCGTTTACCTAGTATCCTTAGTCTGTCTTCCCGTGTTTGATTCCTGCCCGTGTTGTCTAGTTTATTCTCTCTGCCTTGCCCTCTGGATTAAGTTTGCCGATCTCCGACCCACGCTTGCCTTGGATTATTCTTGTGTCTTGCCCATGCCATACCTTGTTTGCTACTGACCGACCCTGCCTGTATTGACCATGTATTATAATAAAGCCTTGCGAATGGATCCGCCTGTCTCACGTCTCGTCAACCCCGTAACAGAATACTCGGCCACAAAAGGATCCAGCGGCTTTTCATGTGGATATTGGCCAGGTATGGACATTGCAAGGATGTTGTTACACCTCGAGCAGGGCTCTCGACCACTCGAGGATTATATACAAGAATATTTAGACCTCGCCCATTTCTCTGATCTGCCGGACTGTGTACTCATAGACTTCTTTTGTGAGGGCATTAATCAGCCGCTGAAGTCACAGCTAATCCGTGAGGGTCCCCGTTCATCTCTCAGTCAGTTTCTGGACTATGCTTTGCTATGTGTTGGCTCTTCGTTCACTGTGGGGGTCGCGGAGGAACGAGACACCGCACCCAATTGTGTGGACACAGCCACGCTAGATCACGCTCACAAAATGGCGGCAACAACAACACCCCGTAGCGGCATTGCGGCCAATCACAAGCCAGGTCAGTTCCCAGCTGATGTTAAAGAGTCAAGTCAAGTCACCGCTGCTGTTAAAGAGTTAAGTCAAGTCACCGCTGCTGTTAAAGAGTCAAGTCAAGTCACCGCTGCTGTTAAAGAGTCAAGTCAAGTCACCGCTGCTGTTAAAGAGTCAAGTCAAGTCACCGCTGCTGTTAAAGAGTCAAGTCAAGTCACCGCTGCTGTTAAAGAGTCAAGTCAAGTCACCGCTGCTGTTAAAGAGTCAAGTCAAGTCACCGCTGCTGTTAAAGAGTCAAGTCAAGTCACCGCTGCTGTTAAAGAGTCAAGTCAAGTCACCGCTGCTGTTAAAGAGACAAGTCAGATCATCGCTACTGTTAAAGAGCCCAGTCAAGTCCCAACTGATGTTAAGAAGCCAAGTCAGGTCACAGCCGATGTTAAAAGGTCAAACCAAAGCACAGTTGATCATCACAAGTCAAGCCAAGCCACCAGTGATCTCCGTGAGTCAAGCCAAGCCACAGTTGATCGTCATGAGTCAAGCCAAGCTACAGTTGATCATCACAAGTCAAGCAAAGCCACAGTTGATCGTCACAAGTCAAGCCAAAGCACAGTTGATCATTCCAAGTCAAGCCAAGCCACCAGTGATCTCCGTGAGTCAAGCCAAGCCACAGTTGATCGTCACAAGTCAAGCCAAGCCACAGTTGATCGTCACAAGTCAAGCAAAGCCACAGTTGATCGTCACAAGTCAAGCCAAAGCACAGTTGATCATTCCAAGTCAAGCCAAGCCACCAGTGATCTCCGTGAGTCAAGCCAAGCCACAGTTGATCACCACAAGTCAAGCCAAGCCACAGTTGATCGTCACAAGTCAAGCCAAAGCACAGTTGATCATTCCAAGTCAAGCCAAGCCACCAGTGATCTCCGTGAGTCAAGCCAAGCCACAGTTGATCACCACAAGTCAAGCCAAGCCACAGCTGATCGTCACGTGTCAAGCCAAGCCACCTGTGATTTCCGTGAGTCAAGTCAAGCCACAGTTGATCGTCACGAGTCACACCACGTCTCAGCTCTCCAGCCAGAGTCACGCCATGCCTCAGCTCTCCAGCCAGAGTCACGCCAAGCCTCAGCTCTCCAGCCAGAGTCACGCCAAGCCTCAGCTCTCCAGCCAGAGTCACGCCATGCCTCAGCTCTCCAGCCAGAGTCACGCCATGCCTCAGCTCTCCAGCCAGAGTCACGCCATCCTGCCTCAGCTCTCCAGCCAGAGTCACGCCATGCCTCAGCTCTCCAGCCAGAGTCACGCCATGCCTCAGCTCTCCAGCCAGAGTCACGCCACTGCCTCAGCTCTCCAGCCAGAGTCACGCCATGCCTCAGCTCTCCAGCCAGAGTCACGCCATGCCTCAGCTCTCCAGCCAGAGTCACGCCATGCCTCAGCTCTCCAGCCAGAGTCACGCCATGCCTCAGCTCTCCAGCCAGAGTCACGCCATGCCTCAGTCATCAGCCAGAGTCACGCCATGCCTCGCATCTCCAGCCAGAGTCACGCCATGTCTCAGCTTCCAGCCAGAGTCAGCCAGCCTCAGCTTCCAGCCAGAGTCAGCCAGCTCAGCTCCAGCCAGAGTCAGTCCAGCCCAGCTACCAGCCAGAGTCACGTCCATGCCTCAGCTCCAGCCAGAGTCACGTCCAGTGCAACTCAGATCATCAGCCAGAGTCACGCCACGTCGCATCTGACCAGCCAGAGTCAGTCCACGTCGCAGCTGACCAGCCAGAGTCAGTCTCACGTCGCAGCTGACCAGCCAGAGTCAGTCCACGTCGCAGCTGACCAGCCAGAGTCAGTCCACGTCGCAGCTGACCAGCCAGAGTCAGTCCACGTCGCAACTGACCAGCCAGAGTCAGTCCACGTCGCAGCTGATCAGCCAGAACCTATTCCACCCAGAGACTCAAGGTCAGTCCTTCAAGTTCCCCTGTTGATATCCAGCGTAAGGGATGCACAGCTGGTATCTGTACGCACTGCTGGTATCCCCAAATCCACTCACTCTGACCCTCCTGTCTATGAACTGATTACCCTGTCTGAAGCGCTCCCCAGGGTGGGGATAGCACTATGTTGCATTTGGGCCACATACACCACCACGGTACTGCCCCAGGGGAAGGCATCGGCCGCAGAACCTCCCCAAGCGGTGGTGCTCGCCTCAGCCCCTGGTAAGGTGGTGGCGCCCAGCAATAGACTCTCACCCGGTCCTGGTATCACCGTAGAACCTCCAGAGGTGGCGGCGTTAGCTGCAGAACTTCCAGAGGTGTCGGTGGTATCCATCCATGAGCTCTCACCCTGTCCTGTCACGGCTAAGAAGGCCGTCTGTGAGCTCTCATCCTGTCCTGTCACGGCTATGGAGGCCGTCTGTGAACCCTTGCCCTGTCCTGTCACGGCTAAGAAGGCCGTCTGTGAGCTCTCATCCTGTCCTGCCCCGGCCACGGAGGCCATCTATGAACTCTCGCCCTGTCCTGTCCCGGCCACGGAGGCCATCTATGAACTCTCGCCCTGTCCTGTCCCGGCCACGGCGGCCGTCTATGAACTTTCGCCCTGTCCTGACACGGCTAAGGAGGCCGTCGGTGATTCCCTGTCCGGCCCAGTCAGGGCTACGGAGGCCGTCTGGGATTTCCTGTCCTGCCCTGGCACGGCTATGGAGGCCGCCTGTGATTCCCAGATCTGCTCTGCCACGGCTCCTGAGACTAGGAAGGCTCTCCCTGTCTTGTCTGTCTCTGTTCTCTCAGTGTTGTCTGTCTCTGCTCTCCCTGTGTTGTTTGTCCTTGTTCTCCTCTACTTCCAGGTGCTGTCACGGCTACCTGCCCAGTTTGCTTCCCTGCGGTGGGTCCTGATCCCGTCTGTTCCGCCCTGGTGGGTCCCAGGTCCATCTGCTCTGCCCTGGGGGGCTCCGGTTCCGTCTGCTCCGCCCTGGGGGGCTCTGGTCCCCTCTGATCTGCCCTGGCGGGCTCCAGCTCCGTCCGCTCCGCCCTGGCGGGCTCCAGCTCCGTCCGCTCTGCCCTGGAGGGCTCCAGTCCCATCTACTCCGCCCCGGTGGGCTCCAGGTCCGTCCGCTCCGCCCCGGTGGGCTCCAGGTCCGTCCGCTCCGCCCCGTTGGGCTCCAGGTCCGTCCGCTCCGCCCCGTTGGGCTCCAGGTCCGTCCGCTCCGCCCTGGTGGGCTCCTGCTCCGCCCGCTCCACCCTGGATCTTTTAGGAGCTTCTGGAAGCCGCTCCTTGGGGGGGGGGCTATGTCACGAATCCAAGCCATGAACTTCCAGTCACTCACCCACCACATGGACTTTCACACCACACAGTCAGTCACAGATCACTCAAGGACTACATTTCCCATCATCCACTGCACCCACACAGCTGTTCACCATGATCGAGCACACACCTGTTTTCCATCTCACAATCACCAGCACCCAATCACACACTTACACACACACTATATAAACCATGGACTTCCTCTCACACACTGCCGAGTATTGTTAGCCAGTCTACATACAAAGCGTTTACCTAGTATCCTTAGTCTGTCTTCCCGTGTTTGATTCCTGCCCGTGTTGTCTAGTTTATTCTCTCTGCCTTGCCCTCTGGATTAAGTTTGCCGATCTCCGACCCACGCTTGCCTTGGATTATTCTTGTGTCTTGCCCATGCCATACCTGTTTGCTACTGACCGACCCTGCCTGTATTGACCATGTATTATAATAAAGCCTTGCGAATGGATCCGCCTGTCTCACGTCTCGTCAACCCCGTAACAGTTGACATGAAGCGGTTTGAGAATGATAATACAGTATGTGGTCTCCCAGATTGCTTTCAAGCTGTTGTATATTCATTGGAATGCGCTAGAAACAGAGGGTCCATTCAGAGTATAAATGTAGGAGTTGGGGACGGCCCTTTCCTGCTCACATTTTAAAATCTGACAATTAACAATTGTTAGCTTGCTCTCTTGACAGAGAAGTGTTATGTTTGTGATTACTAGCAGATGTCATACGTACCTGATTTAAGCAAATTAAGACACACCTACTCATTCTTTAAAATCGCCATTGTCCACTTTTTTGAATAATATTGAAATCACCAAAATTAATGGAAGTATGGAAGTTGACTAAACTAAAAACAGCTCTGCACACTGTTCATTTTCTGAACCAACTTTACGAGGTGCATTAAACAATCCTGAAGGAGTTCCCATGTATGCTGCATAGCTGTTGCCTGCTATTCCTTCATCATCCATTCTAACACATCCATAAAAATGTAAATGTTCATTAAAAGAAATTCACACATTGCATTTGTCTGCATAACTAACAATGATATGAAAAGTGACAAACCAGTTTGCTGAATTTTTATGTGATGATTAAGGGGTTAATTTGAAAAAGATTATATAGCAATAACTGACCAATAAATGATGGAGTGAGTAACAAAAAGTTAATTATACAACATCAATAATCCATAAACATCCATTAATTAGGACAGATTGTTTTTATACAAGTTGTTAATTGCTCTGGTGTTCACATGAATTGTACCCCCTCCAGACCACTTTTTCAAACATTAAACCTCACAGTCTATAGACCGCCTAAAATCCATTCACTGTCTGATGCATATTGCGCACATAACTGCAAATCATTTTCTTGATCGGGCAAGCTCTAATTTGATTGGCTGGCTTTGTATGACTTCTGGGAGTTAAAGCTTTTTTAGCAGTCTGCCTAGCAAAAATGTTGTATTCACATGATAATGGTACTTACAAGACATAAGTGCTTTTGAGGATGAAATAATCACTCGATTGCCTTGTTCATGGCATCAAATCTTTGAGATTTTCAGTACATAGTGTTATTTGTGTTCTTTATTTGATTACGTCATTCACATCTTCTTGGGATTGTGGTCAAAGCAAAGTGTGTAACATTGTTTTGTTAATCTCAGAGCTGAATGGGATTTAGAATATTAAAGTGTAAGATATTTATAAAACATAAAGCACTGAGAAAGTGCATGGTCATTGTTATGCTCGATTCTAATTCCCTTCAAAACACTGTGAATCTCAATTTGTGTCACGGTGCACACACGAGGGAGAAACAGGAACACGCAGACGAAGACGTAAACTCAAATTATAGTCTTTAATGTAGACATCAAGGGAGGACAAGACAAGACTTACATGGACAGGATACACCAGGGAAGTAACGAGTAGACCAGACGAAATCAAACTGAACAAACAGGACTATAAATACACAGGTAAATCATAGATAACTAGACAAACAGGGCTGGACAAGGATTAACTCATAATGACACTTAACGAGGACAGGAAACAAACCAAATATGGACACAAGAGGTGGGAACACATGACACACACACACGACAGAGGACTGACATAACTCCCCCCTCCCGAAATGCTCGTCCCGAGCCTTAACAGTTCCATCGGGGAGGGGGGGTGGGCGCTCTGGAGGCCCCTCAAGACAGACACGGACAGGAACACAGGACGGGGACCTCCAGAGCGGAACAGACAATTCAGAGGCATGGCGGAGCTGGCAACTCTGGAGGCCATGGCGGTGCAGGGAGCTCAGGAGGTCATGGTGGTGCTGGGAGCTCTGGAGGCCATGGCGGAGCTGGGAGCTCTGGAGGCCATGGCAGATGGTCTTCGGGGGCCTTGGCCTCGGTCCTCTCGGCCTGGCCCCTACAGCCGGAACTCTTATACCCCACTCCAAAATTTCCCTGGGGAAGTTAGGGGGTATCAGGAGCCCTCCGGGGCTAAACACAAAACATGACAGTACAAAACACGACAGGAACGCCCTCCAGGGCCAGACAGACAGGACAGGACAGCCCACAGGAACCAGAAGCCCTCCTGGGCTGGCTTGGAAGCTGAGGCTTCCTCTGGGCAGGACATCAGGGTTCAGGGGCCCTCACAGGGTCCCTCAGCAACCGCTTCCATCTCTACGACAGGGACAAGACCGACAAGATTGTTTTAAAATGTTCCTGTGGGCACAACAAAACAAACGGCACTCCTGGCCGTGACATGTGGACTTGATCTACAGGGCTAGGGTTAGCGGCGGCCAGCGGGCATGAGTCAGCGCCGATCCGGTGGGCTTGAGTCAGCGGCAATCCGGCGGGCATGAGTCAGCGGCGATCCGGCGGGCTTGAGTCAGAGGTGGGCCGGCGGGCACTGAGTCAGCGGCGATCCGGTGGCGTGATCTCCCGCGAACGGCGCGCCTGGGGGAGCGGCAATCCAGTAACTAGGCAACCCGCCGGCGGGCTTGGAATAGCCACAGCCGGCGGCGGATATCTCCCGCGATCGGCGGGCATGAGGGCTCGTGGCCAGAGGGCTCACGGCGATCCCGCCGAACTCCCACGCCGTCCTGCAGTGGGCTAAGGCGGGAGGACGAGTGGCGACTTCCTTGCCACGGGACAGACAAACAGGAACAAATAAAAACTTTTCAAAAAACGAACAAAACAAAACGAGGTGAAAGGGCGCCGCTTAAGGTTAGGTCTGGTCTTCTGTCACGGTGCACACACGAGGGAGAAACAGGAACACGCAGACGAGGACGTAACTCAAATTATAGTCTTTAATGTAGACATCAAGGGAGGACAAGACAAGACAAGACAAGGCAGGACTTACATGGATAGGATACACCGGGGAAGTAATGAGTAGACCAGACGAAATCAAACTGAACAAACAGGACTATAAATACACAGGTAAATCATAGATAATTAGACAAACAGGGCTGGACAAGGATTAACTCATAATGACACTTAACGAGGACAGGAAACAAACCAAATATGGACACAAGAGGTGGGAACACATGACACACACACAACAGAGGACTGACAATATGTAAGTCGGAGTAACAGTTGTTTGCCTGTGATCTTGGTACAACAGCCCTGGCCTTTAAGCCATGTTCCAACAACACAGTTATGACACTTTCTTTCTTTTTTCCTTATTCAGCTGTTTCATCAGCCATATCTTCTCCTTTCTTTGATATTCCTGTTAAATTAAAGAGCTTTGGAATTAATTAAAAAAGCTCTGAAGCATTCATATGAGCCCTCGAACACACACACACAGCATTATTCCCATGAACTTTCTTGGCCAGATGCTGTATATATGAGGTTATACAGATTAGCAGTTCTTGTGCTACATTTTGATTGGGAAGCTGACATTCTGATATTTACCATAAACATACTGAGACATTTCAGAGATGACTTTGAGTGAGGAGGGCAAATTGTCATCGCTCCACTCCAAATCTGTTTCCAACAGACCGTCAGTCTATGCATTGCTTGGCGACAAAATCAGACATTGAGCCCATGAGCCATTTTAGACACTGATATACTGTAAACATGTTCAATTATGCACTGAACATGTTAATTTGCCCACAATAGACTGATGGACTTGATAAAAATATATAGGCAAATTCCCAAAATATAATTTATTTATATTGGCTTAGGAGCTTCCAGTACAGAAAGGTCAAACATAGTGCATACAACACATAATTAAGGTAATAAAAACACTAATGATTGAAGAGAATAGACAATCCATTTATGAAATTAATGAAAAATGTCCATAGACAGAACTGTGACATGTACATGTGTCCTATGTACAGATGAAGGTTTGATGACGTTATTTACAGATGTACAGTACCGGGGTGTGTTATGTATTGTTCAAAATGGGATACGGCCTGGGGGGAAAACACTGTTCTTGTGTCTGGCTGTTTTGCTGTTCAGTGAGCTGTAGCGCCGGCCAGAGGGCAACAGTTCAAAGAGAGAGTGAGCTGGGTGTGAGGGGTCCAGAGTGACTTTCTTAGCCCTTTTCCCTCACTCTGGAGATGTAAAGTTCTTGGAGGCTGGGTCGAGGGGCACCGATAATCCTCTCAGCAGTCCTGACTGTCTCAAGCTATTTTGATATGTATTCAAAGTTTCAATAAATGTGTTTATTTGAGCACATGTACTTTACTAATGTTCATTCTCCACAGGCCTGTTCCATTACATTTACATATGAAATTGGTAATCAGGGAATGATTACCAATGGCTACGTCAGTACTGTCAGTGTTTGGGATTGACAACCGCATTTACTTACATTCGTGTAGTCTCGAAATGTTCTGTTGGTTATAGAATGCATACATAAGCAAACTAGTGTGTGAGCTGTAACCGTATTAAAGTCGACTCAAATGCAGGACTAGACCACGCACAGTCTGCTGCTAGTGTGAACGTGGTCCATCTAAACTGCTTAGCCATAATAAACTGCATAGGCTTATCAAGTCAGGTATTAATTCATCATATATCTAATGATCCTTAGACCTTTGAGAAAAGTCACTTTCGCTTCCATGTACCTGTCCTGTCCGCTTGTCATTATTGCTGTGAGTGTCTGGTAATACTGTACTAATGAACTGGGTTGCCTGGAACAGTATTGCCCATGTATTTGTCACAAAATAATGAACACCTGTGATGATTAGATAGATTTCCGGGAAAACTAAACAAAGGAAGACAGGAAACTAGTGAAAACAAACAAAAAATCCATGACAATAAAAATAACAACAGAATAGGGCTGCACGATATATTGCATGCGATATGCATGCGCATCTCGTCAGTAAAGCCGGTTCTTTGATTAGCGGTTAATCTCCATCACCTGTTTTCAAACAGAGCGGCATTTAATACACAGAGCCGTAAATCACTGACAAGCTACGCATATATCGACTAATATATCGCCTTTGATATGAACATGTGATGGAGATTAACCGCTAATCAAGGAACCGGCTTTACTGACGAGATGCGCATGCATATCGCATGCAATATATCGTGCAGCCCTACAACAGAATGACTAAAAATGACGACAGTATTCAAGAGAAAGATGCGTAATTGTGAAAAACATTCTTCCACTTTAAGTTTTAATCTACAGTATAAAATGCAACCTAACACAATTATCCTTCATGGTCATACTCATTGCACCGGCCGTGTCTTTGACACCCCTGCCCTACACATATTCAGAGTGTGCAGAGTGACACCCTACATTTTATTTTATTTATTTAGTCATGTAGCAGACGCTTTTATCCAAAGCGACTTACAAATGAGGACAATAGAAGAAATCAAAACCAACAAAAGAGCAACAACATGCAAGTGCTATGACAAGTCTCGGTTAGCCTAGCGCGGTACACGTAGCAATTTATTTATTTATTTATTTATAATTTTATAAGAAAACAAGTCAATAGAATATAGAAAAATAAATCTATGTTTTTTTTATGAAACAAGTAGATAGAATAGAAAAAAAGAAAGTTAGTGTTAGTTTTTCAAGAAAAGCTAGCAATTACAGAATAAATATGCAATTGATAGAGGGTCAAGTGTGTTTGAGGGTCAAGAGGTTCTTGACCCTCATTAAAGATTAACCTTGCAGCGGCATTTTGGATTAATTGTAGAGGTTTGATGGAATTGGCTGGAAGACCTGCCAAGAGAGCATTGCAATAGTCAAGTCTGGACAGAACAAGAGCTTGAACAAGGAGTTGTGTTGCATGTTCCGAAAGAAAGGGCCTGATCTTCCTAATATTGTATAAAGCAAATCTGCAGGACCGGTCAGTTTTAGCAATGTGGTCTGAGAAATTCAGCTTATCATCAATCACAACTCCAAGGTTTCTGGCAGTTTTACACTACTTACACTGCTAATGACGCAACATGACAGACTCCAATGCTCCCATCATAATCATTGCCTATAATGACGCAGAGTGGGGTCCCTTGAGCAATTTCACATGGCTTTTTGAGCTTGCAGTTCTCCGCTGAGTTTCTGCATAGTGATCTGCACTCCCACAAACCCTCCAATTATAATCAAAGAAACTGTCACCTACCCCGCTTGTGTAGATGGAATGTTAAAATACAGCCTTTGGATATTAAATCAATTGTCATTGCAATTAAAATTACTGTTGTGCAAATAAGAAAAATAAAATAAAATAATAACAGAGAGGCAGAAAATAAAATCTGAGGTTTAGTCACACTCCTGCTTGGAAACACACAAAGCTTGATGTGCTTCTTTTCCATTTTTGTTGTTAGAAAGGTCAGTTTTTGTCAGAAATGTAACTCAATATTTATTAATTAACAATTTATTAACAATTAATAAAAACATACTATTTTTATGATCCTCTTATTTTGAAAAAATTATTAACATTTTGCAGATTCTGCAAGGTTTAGGTAAACTTATGACCACAATGGTATACTACCTGCCAGTGGTCTTACTAATACTCGATTCTGATTGGCTGGAATCGTATGTTAAAACTGACTAATGGACATATGGTTCCAGTCAGATCACTGTTTTAAATTAATTCACTGCCTTCAGTGTAGCACATGTATGTTCCTCACACCAAAATAATCAGGAGTAAAGAAACTTGATCTGTGACATTTATCAAGAAAATCACTTCACAAATTTTTAAATATGAAAAAAAAAAAAAAAAAAACATTATTTCATGGCCATAAACTAACAATTCATTCCCACAACAGTATCTCACAAAAGTGAGTACACCCCTCACATTTCAGCAAAAATTTTAGTATATCTTCTCAAGGGACAATACTACACAAATTAAACTTGGATATATTTTAGAGTAGTCAATGTGCAGCTCGTATAGAAGTACACATTTACTGTCCTCTAAATATAACTCAACATATAGCCATTATTGTCCAAATAACTGGCAACAGAAATGAGTACACCCTAAGTGAACATGTCAAAACTGTGTCCAAAGTGTTAATATTTTGTAGGGGCACCATTGTAATGTAGCACTGCCTTAATCCTCCTGGGCATGGAGTTCACCAGAGCTGCACAGGTTGTTGCTGGCATCCTCTTCCACTCCTCCATAATGACATCACAGAGCTGCTGGATGTTAGACACATGGTGCTTTTCCACCCTCCGCTTGAGGATGCCCCACATGTGCTCAATAGGGTTCAGGTCTGTAGACATACTTGGCCACTCTATCACCATCACCTTCAGCTTCATCAGCAAGGCAGCTGTCATCTTGGTGGTGTGTTTGGGGTGGTTGTTATGTTGGAAAACAGTTTCTGAAGGGAGGGCATCATCTTCTGCTTTAGAATGTCACAGTACATGTTGGGATCCATGTTTCCCTCAATGAACCGCAGCTCCCCAGTACCAGCAGTAGTCATGCAGCCCCAGACCATGATGCTACCACCACCATGCTTGACTGTAGGCAAGGCACAATTTTGTTGGTACTCCTCACCATGGCGTCACCACACATGCTGGACACCATCTGAGTCAAACAAGTTTACCGTAGACTCATCAGACCACAGGACATGGTTCCAGTAATTCATGCTCTTGGCCAGGTTGTCTTCAGCAAACTGTTTGCAGGCTTTTTTGTTAGCCAGCTTCAGAAGAGGCTTCCTTCTGGGACGACGGCCATGCAAACCGGCAGTGTGCGTCTTATGGTCTGAGCACTGGCAATCTGACTTTCCACTTCTGCAACCTCTAAAGCAATGCTGGCAGCACTCATGCGTCTGTTTTTTTTGAAAAAAGGGCCCCCCAAGGGGCCCCTTTTTCCCTTGGGCCCAAACCCCAAAAGGGAAACCCCCGGGCCCAACCAGGCCCAACAAAAAAAGGAAACCCTTTTTCCAAAAAACCCTTTTCCTTTTTTTTGGAAATTTTCCCGGGAACCCCTTTTTGCCGGAAAAAAAGGGGCCCTTGGGGCTTTCCCGGAGTTTTGGGAAAAAAAAAAAACCCCCGGTTTTCCCTTTTTGGGGAAAACCGGCCTTGGTTTATGGGAAACCCCCCCTTGGCCCAAACCCCCTTGTACTTAAAACTTCCAAAGTTTTAAAGGGGTGTTGGGGTTTTATATTTAGGAAATCTTATGGAGGATTCAAAAATTTTAAACCTCCTATTCCCCTTTCAAAAGGCTTTCCAAATGGGTTTTTGAAATTTGAACATCCCGTGGGGCAAGTTTATGAAGGGAATTGTAACCAAAGCACCAAATTTTTCGTTAAAAAATTACCCTTTGGAGGTTCCCTTAAACCAACAAAAACCAAACATGGTTGGTTTGGTGTGTTTGATGGTTCGTGGATACCCTGTTTCCTTAAAGGGG